>JAIFTH010000656.1:0-19583 GCA_019968535.1 Fragariocoptes setiger | reverse complement strand
CACAAATGACACGTCCACCGACGGTTGGTTGTCATTTACATTCAGCACTTTGACAGCAACTGACCAACGAAATCGTCGCGTGACTAGACAAAAATCAGATGTGCCGGTTCGGTCTGCAATACAGCGCATCGGCTGCCGTGTATTCAACTTACGCGCGCGCATGCTGCGCATGCTCGCGTCGTGTGCACCTTCAAGGGTATGATTGTTGTTGGTTGTTGGATATCTCGTTTTAGCCCAAATATCATCATTTAGATTATATCCTGTTAGCATTATGGGCTCGTTATTTTCAAGTTCAAGTGGAGGACCATTGATGGCACGCGCCACAACATTGGTGCCAAATTCCTTTGGTCTAGCCTTTGGAGCGTTGGGTGACACCAGTCACAAAATGGTTTTTGTCGTCAATATGGACCTCAATATGGGACGTGGCAAGCAATGCGCCCAAGTTGCGCACGCTGCGCTCGGATTGTATCTTCACATTCAAGAGAAAGGCACCGACGAATACCAGTACAAAGCGTACATGTGGCTTGAGCAAGGACAAAAAAAGATTGTGTTGAAAGGAAATAATTTGTTACATTTGAAAGAACTTCAGCAAGAGGCACAGGCGGCCGGACTGCCGAATTTTGTTGTGTCAGATGCCGGATGCACCCAAATTGCACCAGGCTCTAAAACGGTGTTATCGATTTTTGGCTCCAACGAAGACGTGGACAAAATAACGGGAAATCTCACGCTACTCTGACGATTGAACCTCAGGTGAGTCTATTTTGATCACAATCTTCCGGATTCACTATCGTTCGATATTAGGTGAAGTTTGTTGTTCGTCGTATTTATTGTCGATATATTAAACAATGTGTAGATATTTCTTATATAAAGAGTCGTGAAATCACCGACGACGGCGTTATTGTGCGAGTCATGTCAATTTAAATTGGATTATTATACATCTGGATAAAGTTTCGAGATACCCTAATAACACACAAGATGTTTTTCACTAACGATGAATCTGTGCGATGAAGATAAAAACTCTTACATTACAATTGCCGTATCATCGAACTACGTTCGACAGGTGACTTAACAGGGCTCCCTTGAAGCAAAACTAACTCAACTTCAATAGTAAGCCAACGTTAAACGGAAACAAAGGAAACAACACGCTGATAAGAATATTCACTCAAAAGCCTGAGTACTTGTTACATCTTTTCGCTGGTGATCGATAAGCAAAAAAGGTTCACATTGGCTCGAGAGTGTGGATCATCTCAAAGATACTTGTGTATGTCATTCGTGTCGAAGACCTTGTCGATTCGACTCTAAACTTAATAGCGACAATTCGAAAGAGAGAGAGAGAGAGAGACAGACCATCATCACCTAAGTGTTATTAACATCAATATATTCGATGATCAATTTGGAAGCCCTCAATCTAGGAATTCGGGCACGATAATACATTTATCGGTTGCACACTCACATATTTTCTGGAACATAGCACACGAAAATACACAAATTTTCGCAAGTGTCATGCACAAAACGACATCACCATCGAACACTTGATACCTTGCTGGCTCACTTTGATACCTGTCCTTTGACCTTGAGCACCTTGTCTTGGGCACAATTTGGCAGTATGGCAAGCTATCAAAACAAACGAGTGAGCAACTCTACTAAGTTTAGCCATCAACATTCAGCAATAGCGGTAACTTCAACAGAAACAGCGATATGCTGGCGAGCTGGTTTCACCAAAAAGCGGCGTACCAATCAACCTGTATTACTATTGCGATTATTACGCAATTTGGTGTTGCTTGCTTAGTTCACTCATACGCTCTCGTGTAATATGCTTTGTTGTTACTGCTGTTCTGTGAGTGCGTGCTGGCTTGCCTGCTTGCTCGATGACTAGCTTGCTGAATGGATTACTTGCTTGCTTGCTTATGTGTACACCTGTAAGTGCTTCTATCTAGTCAGCTGATTATAGCAACAGCGAATGCGATCGATCTGTGAGCTTAGTATCGCCCAGCGCTATTTTTGCCCAAACACTTGACACAACATACTGTTACGTCAGGTGAGAGCAAGTGGACTGGCTAGCTTGCTTGCCAATTGACCGTGTCAACCAATTGGCCATCACGCCAATGCAAGCCAAAATTGTTCATAGTGTGGTCAACAGTCAATAGTGTGTGCTTGCGCGCGTACTTATGTGTATATATCTACGTGTACATACGTGTGTGATATTTGTACGTGTCAAAGAGATTAAACACGCGTTCCTATTTGCTATTTGTAACGTGCACACGTGCAACTACCATCGCCTGTAGCAATCATTCACAACATCGACGACACAACAATTATGTCCTCCACAATCATAACTTGTGTTCTACTAGGCTTCAAGTGCGAATGTATTAGTTCGATGTAAAGCATCATCATCATATCATACAATCGTTATCATCACATCAAGTGTGAACATATTGAGTGAGATACTACACACAGCAATAATTATCTTTTGAAAGCACTTAAGAATACAGAAAAACTACTCGTATGAATCAAAAAAAAACTTGTACAATCGCCACACACGCAGACTGTTGTCGATAGCATCTTCTCTTCTGCAATGTTTGTCAACATCTGATGAATGTTAAATAGAAATGAAGCACGATTTATGTTGTCCTCGTTGAAGCAATTAATAGTTCAAGCAAGATAAATAATAAATGATTATTATCCCTCAATCTCAGTCTCAACCACGATTGTTCAATCTACTCCACTCTCGATCAATCTATCGACACGGCGATTCTATCAGTAAGAAACCGTCTCTCAAATTGGTTCCCTTTGTGATTCCATCACATCAGGTGAGTTAATTTCGATCACAATCTTCCGGGTTCACTATCGTTCGATATTAAGCGAAGTCTGTTTTTCATCAGTATCAGTCGTCGAAATATTGAAAAATGTGTAGATTGTTAGAGATTTCTTATGGAGAGTCGTGAAATCATCGACGACAACTTCACTATTGTGTGATTCACGTCGATTTAAATCGGATTATCAGACATCTGAATGATACGCAAAATGTTTTGCAATAGCTGAGATTCTTTCGATGAAGACTATTTTTTCACGCTACCGAGCTACTGAATTAGGTGAGACAGGTATTTCAACAAGGCTCTCTCGAAGCAAAGCTAACTTCAATAGTGGGCCAACGTTAAGCGGAGACAACAGTAACAATGTTCAATCAAAAACCCGAGTACTTGCTACATCTTTTTTCGATCCATGAGAAAAAAAAGGTTCACACTGTCTCGAGAGTGTGGATCATCTTAACGATATTTGTGTGTGTGTGTGTGCCTGCGTGCGTGCGTGCGTGTGTGACGAGGTGTTCAATACGCAACTATCCACTTCATGCTTTAATTGGGACAATTGGAGAGAAAGAGCATTATCACCCAAGTGTAATTGTACCATTGATTAGATGATCAATTTGGCAGCTTGAGTGGAAATTGTTGTCTCTGTTGTCACATGATAGCAGGTGGCCACCTGAGTTCTGTTGCTGAAAAAGATTGTTTCATGAAATTTTGTTGTTGTCGTTGTTGTTGACGATGGCAACGACGACAACGAGTGACGAATAATACTGGCAGCATACAGAATGGAGGTTAAAAACTAGAAATTCGTGGAAATTTCTTAAAATTCATAAGTTGTTACTCTCTGTTATCATTGCCTATTATCTATACCTTTCGCACTCTTCAAATATAACAGCTCTAAATATATTGAACTTGTAACATAGCATTGCACAACTACCCATTGACCGCTCGTCAACGCACTCTCACTGTACACGTCGATTGCGAGCTTGTCCAGTTTCACTCCTTAGTGTCGTTTTCATTGACTTGATTATGTGTCTTCTTATGTTCAATACAACTTTCAATTGCTTTTACACTCAGCGTTGGCTTTGATTTTTGCTTTCGCTCTCGCGTTCTGTTTGACTTTGACTTTGATTTTGGTGTGGATCAATACATTACATTCAAGCACACACGAGCTTGCACGAGTTATGAGCTTTGTGTAAACGAGAGTGAGCAAATGAGTAAGTGAGTTTGAAAACGAGTCTGTTGGTCAGAAGCAACAACTGATAATGTAATATAAAATAGTGATCGAACGAGAAAAAGATGAATTACGCTATCAACTTCAATCATGACTGCACGAGTCACCTGTGAGTCTCTGTATTATAAGCGGTCTCTGTCCCTCTCTCAGTTAGCATTAACAACGAGCGCAATCCTCTATCATATTGAATGATGATGAATGTATGTCTGATAACAATTCCAATTCGTCATTCTATCGTGACTGGCTGCTGTAACTATTGTGACTGTGTGAGTGTGCGTGCGATTGTTGTAACGTTGAGTAGATTTTAAGATGTACGACAGAGAATGGACCAAGTTGTATCTGTAGGATGTACAAAGTGTACTGACACAGTCAAATAGTACAGTGTGTTACACAAAAGGCGATACAGGCAGTGAAAGAGATGAAGATAAGTGAACTTTGTTTCAATTCACAATTTAATGTTATTGTTAGTGTAAATATATTGCCATCGTTAGCTATTGTGAATTTAGTTGTTTGATTACACTCTGAATTTAATCATCGATCGATGAGCATAGTTAGAGCGATTAGAGAGAATATCACTGATTATTATGCGCGCTAGAACATTGTTCCCATGTGACACATTTTTTCGACGCCTCATGTCTGAAGAGACCTTTTTTGCAGAAACAAAATGGCCGGTCGTATATGAACACCCTCGTGCAAATGGGGCGCGGATTCGAGCACGTTTGCTCGCACGTGAGCTCTTTGCCGTGGGTCAGCTCTTCGGTGGCGTCGCAATTGACTGCGTTCAGGAAGCCGCCGTCGACGAAAAAGTCCGACGACGACGAGCCGGCCGCGTTCAAGGGCAAAGTATCCGGATGTTGCTCTATGTTGGCTTGCCGTTCGTCGTTGACGTCCTGTACGGTGGGAGCCTCAGCGTGACGCCTTTCAATGGTCTGTGTCGATGCTTTGGCGTGAACCATTAGCGCCACAGCAGCTAACAAACCGACCATAAGCATAACACTGGCTTGTTGTTGTCGATACATTTTATCAGCTTGTTGCTTCGTGACTTTTGACTTAACTTGAATAGAGCTGATACACTGGATTTTTATAATTGGATATTGATTGAAATTGAGAAACTTCTTGATTAAGAGCAAGACTTTTTGAAGTTAAGATTGAAAAGTGATTGAATCAATTAGCGCTAAGTAGTGAATAATGTTTCAAGTGAAGCCATGTCACCATTTATATTTGCTCAATGGTGAGTGCGTGTGCGTGTGTGCGTGTGTGTGTGTGACTATGCGTTTGTACTCGACACTCAGCAACGCCAATAATGTTATGATCAACTTCGTGGTACGCAACAGATTGGTGTAATATCATTTGTTGTTGCTGTTTATGTTGATGTTGATGTTCATGTGATTCTCTTGCATCGCTGACGCTGTTGTCGTCAGTGTCGTCGTCGTGCTCTCGTTATTATCAGCTGCTAATTTGTTTTGTGTGGGAAATGCCAATCGTTTGTTACATTCGTTAGATACACAACCACAGAGCTAGCTCACAATAACAAACAACTAAATCAGCAGCCCGAGAGATAGATAGTGGTTTCGTCCAAGGTGAGCTGCATCGGCGAAACAAGCGCGTGTCTGTATGTGTTGATATTTATGTTTATGTTGCAACAAATGCACGCATTGTTGCTTCACTGCGTTGCTGCCACTGTTGCTCGTCTGCTTTATTTTCTCGGCTGCCGCTGCTGCTCGACTATTGATGTGATCTTGATATGCCAACGTATTACGTGCTGTGCGGTGCCGTCCTGTGTCATGCCTCACTACTACCATGATGTTGTGCACTATGCGCTCTATGTGTGGCTTTGTGACTCAATAATCGATGCTAAGTTCGTGCCACTGCTAGAATGAACTTAAACGGATCGGGACAATGGACCGTTTGATGCACCTGTGCAGCGGCATTGTTCGCGTGTGTGCGTGTATGTGTGTGCTCAGGCGTCACTTACGGGCGTTTGTTGTTATCATAGATCATCATTTCGCAATCACACATCAATGGTTGATGGCAACACATGACACCTATTGGGCCAATAATGCTCCATATATGAACTCTAAATAAAGAAATTCGACGAATCGAATCTCGTGCCGTCGACTCACTTCTGCCAATATTTAACAGCATGCCGATTGCTTCATAGCCGAAGAGCATATGTTTTCACATGATTGATCGAAATTAGTAGGCGAACGCCGACAGTCGAGTTACACAAGACTATGAGAGCACTAGAACACACGCCAACACAAAGGAATTGCTACAACAATAACGAGATCATTCATTTGAGCATTTAGACATTTAGACTAGCTAATGCTGTTGCTGTAATAACTTTATAGCTGCCTCTGCGTGGCATCGTTCAATGTCATTAAAACAATTTTTGTATTGTCGTTTCCATTGTTGCAATGTTTACATTTGCAATCATATTTTATATTGTTGTTTCACGAGATAAGAGAGTGGGCACACCGACGACAGTCACACGAATCACAATCTAATGTCAATGGCCGATTTGTTTGTATTCCGTAGTCCGTTGGTTATCTTGATGAATGTTGCCGTCGCTACTCGAATGCTGTACTCAAATGGACTTCAGGTTTTTCTATTGTAGTTGTCATTGCCGTTAATGTATATGATTACTATGACCATATCGATATCGTTAAAGTTGGCAAGCGCGACAATTGATAATTTCAACAGTTCGTTGTGAGCGTCGCAAACAGAAACACACACACAACGATAACGGTTTGTCACAATCATCGCATTTTTCAATGGTTTTAGGGACATAGACGAAATCACCATTCTGGCGTCTGATTCGATCTGATCTTCTAATTTCACGCGTCAATTCGATCTCTATGTTGGCTATATTAGTTATATTTGATATATTTGTCATATTTTTGTTATCAATTTGTGTAGAGTGAGGTGGATAACGGGCAATTGCCTTATCTGATTGCTGCCAAATTGTCCTTGATTCACTCAGGCATCCAAACGAATATTTAGTCTGTACTTTCAGCAGACAAATCAGTTAACATGTGTGATGTAAAGGTTGAAACCAGAGATAACGGAAGCACACAAACAATCATAGATATATACAATAGTGTATGTCTCACATGACACAAATATATATTTGCTGTACAATGTGTTGTACGGTGGTGTTGTTATCGACAACAACAACTTGTTACGTGCTCAATTTTACAGTTTCAAAAATATCTACAGCTGAAAACTGAAATCTATTTCCAACAAATCTATGACAATCAAAGTTCAAGGCCTCAATGGCTTTGAGTGTAGTTCCAAATGTAAAGTTCTCAGCTAAGTTTTTAGCAGTTTTTGTTGAGGCATTGTTTGGAACATTATCTAAAACAACGTAAACATCCACTTGACTCCACTTTGTTAGTAACCATACTTCAGCCTTCGATGTGAGTGTGAGTCTGTTGACATTAATGTCTGTTTGGCCTAACCAACAGCAGCAGCAGTTTTGTGAAAGTGTCCCACCTTGATCTTGACAGCGAGCAAGAGAATAGCGAGCAACAAGTGCCGGCACCTGAACTGTCATGAGCTTTATTCTGTGTTTGACTGTTGGGTGTGACCGATGAACAAGTGCCACATCACTTTCTAAGACACTTTGACTAACATTTGCAGTCACTCGTCTCATCGAGGTCTCAACAAGTTCAATGTCCACACTCGCAACATTATACATAGCGCAGTAAACAGCTGATTGATTACAATTTTCATTTAATTTACAGCAGCTTGCCTTGTGCAAGGTCGTGTGTTGATCATTTCATCTGTTATACCTGAGTAGTTGTAAGTATCAGATGGCAAGTGGACAACTGGTGTAAAAGGTCTTCACCTCATAATAAATTATACACGCTGTTGAGATAGCGAGTAATAGAGACTATCGACCTCTTAACTTTCACTCCATACCTTTCAACATTTTAATACTTCGTGGTTTTTTTTCTATTTCTTATTTTTCTGGTTGTTCATGTTGTTCGAACTTGAGACAAACAATTTCTCTAAGAATAATAATCAATTCAAACATTGAGAGCAAGTAATGATAGTTCACAGTGAGAGGAAGCAATCAAGAGTCCGTCAGTGAGATCAATGGGAATTACTATCTTCAGCTTTAGCGTCTTCTTTTTCTAATTTGAATTTGAAATGAGTCTACAAAAACGATAGAGGAAGATTGCGATCCAGAGAAGTAAGAAGAACAACATTTACATTTGTATATTGTTAACATGTACTATTGTATACGGCTATGAGTCGAGGGAGCTGCAGGCAAAATAAGCATCTAAGAGTGAACTTGAAGTCGGAAGCATGGTAACGAAAGTGATTTCATGAAGAATTTCATCTCAAACACACAGCTATAATAGGATTTTTGTATATCATCAGCTGATGAAGGCACAGCAAGGTTGATGGCTAATTTAATATTCACTGACAGACACACAAGTCCGGTAGCCTTTGTCTGAATCGTACACTTATTCTTGGTACTATGATAGAGTGAGAGGACAGAACCAACAAGCTAACTAATATGAAGATCGAACTTGATATTTAGATTTGCACTTACAGTAGTAGAGTGAAGTGAAATGAAGTGAAGAAATATTTCAGGGTCGAATCACACAGCAAGCAGACCAATCAGAGTAATAATAATAATAATATGCTCTCGTTGTTTATTGACTTAGACCATTAAAACTGAGTGAAGCTTAATGCTCGATAGCCAAGCTTATTAAGAGCCAAATTGAGACCTAACGATGGTTTATTTGTGTGTCTGTTTACATGATATGATGAGTTTGGCATGCAAAAGCATTAGAAAGTTTCCCGCAGTTTCAAATCTCAATAATCTGCTCATGTAGTCATCACTGGTGAGCAAGTGAGCCACTACTACTAATACTACTGATTTGGAACTTGTTAGTGAACAGAAAAAAATGTGCAAGTGATAGTTAGCGGCCTTGTTGATGCTATACATAAATATTGGTTTGCTCTCGGATAATATGGTGTCGTTTAAGTTATCGTGTAGTGCACACACATTCTTGCCATTGCTCTTGCTCATGTTCTAGCTCTTGCTTTTGTCATAGGTAACTATGACCTAGACTTGTTGTCGTTGTCGTTTTGAGTTATGGTGCATATCACTAGAAGAAGCAGGCAAACAGAGAACGAATCGATATGAAAACAAGAACAACTAGAGCAGGGGCCAAACTTAGCTCATTCATTTGACTTTAGCTCAGTGTCATTGACTGAGCTCAGTTGTTGTTGTTGCTGCTGCTGCTGCTTCTGTAAATAGCAAAATAGCTTAACTTAACTGTTCGATAGCTCGATGGATTGACAGAAAGAAGAAAAGAAGGAAATGAGACTTGTTGAAATGATAAAGATATATGTAATAAGCATGAGAAAGTGAGCATGAGTGGGTAAAATTAGCTCACTTTCTTATTCTGTGAAAAGATAGATCGTGATTCGATCATGTCGAGAGAATCATTCGTTCATTCATTTACAACGTAACATAACATAATGTGAATGAATAACTATTGATAAGCTAAGAATTGGATTAACTCGAAAAGTAGCACTTGTTTGGCTTTGAATGTTCACAACAAACTTCATCTCACTCTGTAGATTCATTCACTTATTCGTTCGTCCGTTCATTAATTCATTCAGACACCAGATGACAGGTAACACGAGAGAGTGAGTCTGTGCGTGCAAGTTGGCAATTCTCTTACTATGCCACTCCTTTGCCCATTACAAAAGCTCGAACAGAAGTTGAAAAATTGTCTAGCGCTCGATCTTGCTGTGTGTCTCGACGATCAAGCAAGTTGTTATGTTCTCTGTCTCATATCATTATTTCTATGTGCCAAAAGATTGTGATTTCACAATCAAAACTAATAACAGTTGTCGCATTGTCAAAGATAATTAACCGAATAATAATTCTCTCTTCCCATCCATCCATCCATCAATTGTTGTCTGCGTTTTGCAACAACCAAACCAAACCAAAGATTCCAAAATGCCAAACTTGTAAATCAGCAATAATAAACAAGCAACGTGACGAACGCGTGTGATTGTTCATCCAGGAAGATACAGCACTTACACACACATACACTCAATCATTCGGTGGAGCACAGGTGATGCACTTGAACTGCTTGAGCATCCGACGTTGTTGTGTAACAACAACAAGCAGACGCAACTTTGCAGTGCCGTATTGTACAGAAGCGATGCACCTGTTTGTTCATAACCATTCCACTTTAGATGCTTGATGCACACGAAAAAGTTGTCTTGAAACGTAGACGTTGAAATGAACTATCTTGGCGTTGCTGCCGCTAAAACCTTTGGACTATTCAACCGTTCAAGCGGATGAGAGTTAGACTACATCGTGCGAGCAGACTAAAGGAAAAATAGAAACTTTCAAGCTTCTAGACACCACAAGCTACAAGATCATCACATCATAACACGCTCGACAGCGACGACTAAGCAGAAGCCAACTTGCCAACAATCGCGAATCACAGCCAACGACAACGACGACGAAAACGAAAACGAAAACGACGACGACGGTGGCGGCGGCGGCCACAGCGAACAACATTACAAGTCGGCAACAGGTGCTTGCACACTCAACGCTCATGCGGCTCATCCGAGCGGCTCACAAGAGCAGTACGTATTCATCAATATCATTATTATTGTGAACGTGACAAGAAAAAGTTTCTCTCTTTCGTAACATCAGCAACAATATAATAATGTCTGCTACCGTTGGCTGCGTAAAAGTTCCGAGTTCTTCTATTCGAGTTTCATTTGAAATAAGTGAATGTTGTGCATAAAAAAGAGCCAGTGACAGAGAAAATCATTGATGCGCCAATTGAAGTTTCAAGTGTGCGTGTGTCTCGTGTGTCTCGTGTGTCTCGTGTGAGCACTTGTCGCCACAACAAGCAATTTCCAACAAGCACTGTGATAAACAAATTGTTACACAACAATAAGCTTTTATTATTATTATTATTATGGTTACGTCAATATTAGATTGACATTCACAAAATTCGATTAAAATTGGTTTTTATCTTCACAACTAAACAGCAACGACAACGAACGAAACAAAGCCACGAGCTACGCACGATATGAACAACAAAGCACTCCATTGCTTCATTGCTCCGTTGTTGTTTGATTGCTTGATTGGTTTAGCACAACACAGAATAACATAACACGGCGCATCAAACTTATGCAACATTGAATGCAACTTATGAATTGAACGAACTGATTGTTTTCTAATTAACTCGCTTGTCGTTTGTCACTTCGACAGTTCTGTCGACCAGCAAGCAAACCGACTGACAGACAGACAGACACGCTGACTGACTGACAGACAGTGCATGAACGCAACCGACACAACAACAAATGGCTTTATGCGTACCGAACCAAACAAATACATTAATATCATTATTGACAACTGATTGAAGTTATAGAGTAGTTAATGAATTTCATATGTTACTTGATATAAATAGGCTAGCACAATTCTCACACATATACATTTTAATATTCAAATTTCAAGTTCACAGGCCTATTCTATAACCTTGTTCTAGTGTCCAATAACATAATAATACAACGGTCCAGTCCAATAGCTAGTGGAGTCGAAATGAACTGTAGACAATGAATGATAATGATCAAATCAAGCATTTAGTAATCTAATTATTGAACCAATTTAGTGATAAAATTATTGCACGAACAGCAATCAAGTCAGCTCTGCCATCGAACCGGCCGCCATCGAATTGAACATTCATTCATTTGCTCAACAACGCTTAAACAACAGCAGCAACATTATTCGAAGAAAAGAGCGACAGGCAGCGATATCAATAGTAATCGAGTGATACGACGACCACTTTTACTGACGATACGATTGATAGGACACACAATATTGACAAAGATAGGATGGTTTCATTGACGGTGCGACAATTTTATGCGCTAATATGGAAAGATTGGGTGGTGCATCGACGCCACTACGTGTGGACCACTCTGGAAATACTGATACCAGTGTTGGTGTGTGTGATGGCGATATTCTCGAATTCGCATCAAGGTAAGCCGCGGCTCGAGCCGGAGCGCGTGTTCGAGCCCGACGACTATGACAAAATCTACGCTGATCTCACGCCCAGTAGGCACAAGTTGTTGGTGGCGCCCGACACGGAGTTTACGAGAACACTGGTAGAGCACATCGACGACGGTGCCGTCACTATTGAGATAGCTCGCGACGAGGAGGAACTGATTGCATTGATCAAGAAAGAAATACCGATCTCATTGGACCAAGTGAAACGATTGATACCCGACGACAGTGCCAATGTCACCATTGGTGGCGTTGTAATCGAACAACCGACAGCAGTCACATCAATACCTGCTGCTAGTGCTGCCGCCAATAGCAATCAACATAGGATATCGAGCATCCGTGATGACAAATTGGCCACGTCGTCGCGTTTACTTCGATCAGGTCTCGACAAGCATCGTCAAAGTCAACACAGTGCCAGTGATGACAACACACCAACATCACTCAATGGTCAGCAGCAGCCGCAGCCGCAGCCGCAGCAAGATGAGTATGTAACTGTGATACATAAAACGAACGGCAAGCAGCTCAAAATACCGCTCAATTTCAAGATGAATATCAAAGTGAAGGACTTTCGCCTGTCGTGGCAACCGTTTCCGAAAAAGTACTCACTCGGTCCGTTCCTGCACTCCGACCACTATGTGTCCACGTACTTTATCGCCACACAAATCATGCTGAGTCGCGCCTATCTCAACGTGCTCGCCAATTATGTGCTCACCAATCAATCGTCCATCCTATCGTCCAATGCTAATGCCAATGTTACTGCTATTGCTACTGCTACTGCTGATTCAATAGCGCAGCTCATTCCCACCAACGATGAGCTGATCGGGCAACGCATTCCATATCCCAAGTACGTGGGCCACAAACGGTTGCGCGAGTCCACTCTGGGCACGTTTGTGGCCGGCGCTCAAAAACAAAAACCGTTTGTTCTCACCATGGACTATTGCATCACGGTCGGTTTTCTAGTTACGGCCATCTTTCTTGCCAAACGTATCGTGGACGAGAAGCGATCGCGTGTATGCGACATGCTGCGATTGGTGGGCGTCAGCGATTGGACCTATTACGCTAGCCATGCCACCAACACAATGATCATCATGACAATACAGTGTGTTCTCATCACATTCCTCTTTACGGGACACATTGATGCGCCGGCGCAAAATATCACACAAACGCTACTGTTCGCTATCCTTGTCATTTATTGCCTGGCCGCCATCACATTCATATTGGCCCTGTCGACGTTGTTCACGTCATCGACGAAAGCGATCATTTGCACGTCGCTGCTGTGGCTCGGCCTTCCCGAAGTGATCGATCGTGTGTTCAAAATGGACTCGGGCGTTATCGAAAGCAACGGCTTCATGGCCGTCCACGAAAACATCCACTTGTCGTTCTGTTTGGTGCCCAATTTCGCGTTGCGTCTCATTAATCGCCTGCTCACCGAGTGCGATATTTACGGTGAATTTTATGCCAAAAAAGGACTCTACGGTGAATACCGTGCCATCTGGTCCAACTTGTTCACAGTGTTACCGTTGTATCACAGCATCACCGTCGGTCAGATCATGTTGGCCGGCCTGGTGTCGATCGGTTTCTACGCTGTGACAATCTATCTCATCAACAGTCTCGCAGACCAAAGTCTTATGACTGGTGCCTCTTCATCGTCAATTAATACGACTGGAAATCTGCTGTCGAATCTATTAAGGTTGCCGTTGAAAATATTGCTCAAATTGGTCACTTGTTGTTCGTCAACATCATCAAACAACAACAATAACAATCACAAAAATTCAATCAATCACGAGCACAACAACATCAATCTCAATGGATGCTATCAGCAACATCAAGGTCATATTAATTCGAGCTATATCGTTGCCAGCACGGACAACTTGTCGGCATTCAACGGCCACGGCAAATTGCAACAATCATCTTTGACATCACTATCAGACAAGGAGACGGAGAAAGAGTTTGAGCTCAAGAATAACAATGCACGATACTTTGAGGGCGCGCCTAAGGCGTGGCAATGCGGCGTCAGCATCCGCAATTTGTGCAAAACGTACTTTACCGACAGCGCGGTTCTAAAAACCATCCAGGCTGTGAAGAACGTCTCGCTCGACATGTACTACTCGCAGATTTTGGTGTTGTTGGGTCAAAACGGCGCCGGCAAAACCACTATGATCGACATTATCAGCGGTCACAATCGCAAGAGCAGCGGCCAGATCATCATCGACGGCTACGACATCGACACACATCCCGAGTTGGCGCGCAAGCGCGTCGGCTTTTGTCCACAATTCGATGTATTGTTTGAACGGTTGACTGTTGAAGAGCATCTATATTTTTATGGCCTCGTCAAAGGAGCCATTGGCCCAGAACTAAAAAGAGAAATGCAACAACTCTTGCAACAAAGCGATCTTATCGAGCATCGATCCAAATTGTCAAAGGCCCTGTCGGGTGGCTATAAGCGCAAATTGTCGCTCGCCATTGCCATGATTGCCGATTCGCGTGTCTTGATTTTAGATGAACCAACGTCAGGCATGGATCCCGAGGCGCGCCGCAAAGTGTGGGATTTCCTGCAGCTGATACGCGCAGATCGTCTTATTCTCATGACCACACATCACATGGAGGAGGCGGACGCATTGGGCGATCGCATTGCGGTAATGTCGGCGGGCGAAGTGCGCTGCTGCGGCTCGTCGTTGTTCCTGAAGCGAGCGTTCAACGCCGGCTACCATTTGCGCATATCGAAAAAGAAAACCTGGTCCCAGGAACGATTCGACGCACTCATTGGCGACAAATATTCGCTGAAGGACAAGCTCGAGAATTGCACGCCGCATGAGATGATGTACCAATTCGATGCGGACGAAACGGCGAGCACGTTGCCGGCGCTATTCGAAGATCTCGAGACACACAAAGACGCAGTGGGCATCTTTGGGTTCGGTGTTACAGTGTCCACCATGGACGATGTGTTCATGAAAATTGGCCTCCATTTCAACGATATTGAGGCGCAAGAAATGCAAGCCCAATTCAATTTGGCTCACAAAAAGACAGCAGGTGCCAGCGGTGTGGGTGGCATGAAAACAGGCGAATCTCGTGTCAATCAATATTATTCTCGCGCACACATTGAACGCTTACAAGGCAAACAATTGTTCCAGCAACACATGCGCGCCTTGTTGGCGAAACGATACGATCACGCGCGCAAAAATTGGTTCCAAATCATTTGGGTGCTTGCCATAAGTTTGAGCTGCATTTTAGGCATTGTCATTCTGTTGGATTCGATCATTTTCAAAGAGGAGCTGACGCCCGAGTGGCGCCGCTCAGTGTCGATAGCCGGCTTCGGCTACGGCCGCTCCACGCAGGCCGTGTACCAATTTGCGCCGCCCGATGAGCCGGCCACTCCTTCATTCCTGTCGCCTTCTTCCACTCCCAATGACACATCAACAACATCGGCACCTGTCACAGGTCCTAGCACAACAATCTCACCTGTTAGTGTACGCTCCAAACGACAAGAGAACAATAATATCAATAACAATCAAAGTTCTAACTATCAATTGGATATGGAGCAATTCTTCGAACATTGGCGCCAAGAGGCTAAACTCGAGGGCATCAATGACATATTAACCTACAAAGACATCAATAGTGAAATGATTGATTTGCTCACCGAACAATTTGCCGATTTTCGTGAACGTTACATTGTGGGTGGCGAGAAGCACGGCAAAAAATACATCGCCTGGTACAATGGCGAAGCGACTCATGCGTTTCCCATTTCCGTCAACATGATGATAAATTCGGTGTTACGCAACGTGGCGGGACACATCCAGGGCGATCATCCGATCAAACGATCGCGCGTTTCCCTGACACATCATGCTCTGGCACAAATCAACACATTGATTGCATTTTTGCCACATCTAGGGCGTCTAATCAACTTGGTCTTTCTGCCGTTCTCATTGGCATTCATAACGTCTTACTTTGTGATATTTCCCACACACGAGCGCGTTACAAAGGTAATCCATCTTACGAAGAAACCCTTTGTCTGACAGATCTTATTTGTTCTTATAATGTGTGTTATAATTAACTTGTCGATTCCATCGTATGAATTCGTATCTTGCAGAGCAAACATTTGCAACTCATGACAGGCGTGTCGGCACGCACCTTCTGGCTATCGCACTTTCTGTTTGATTTAGCTATCTATGCCGCCTACACCACAATGGTGTTGGGCATTTATTTCGTTTGGGATCGCATTATTAACGATCGCAAGATATATTTTGCGAATTTCGAGCATTCAGGTAAAGTACCCTTCACATAGCACATCTGTAACTTGTCATATTATATTCGAGAAACAATTCATTATGTGCTTACTAATCTATCGTTCATTGTTCCTTCTCAATTGCTACTCTTCATAACAGTGGCATTGTTCGCGCTAGTCTCTCTGTTTATATTTGCAGCCCTTCCGTTGGCCTATATCTTTTCGTTTTTGGCCAAAAAACCAACATCAGCGTTCAGCTCATTCTGCGTTCTGACTATTCTCACTGGAACAGCAACGCTCACTCTCATAAGTTTGTATGAGCTCAAGTATGAGGCTAACGCCTCAGCCACCATGCAAACATTGTTTTCAATATTCCGTAAGTCGTCCTGGCTTATTATTGAATCCTATTAGATTTACAAATTCTCACTATACTATCGATTAACCTATCGATTAACCAATGTTATCCTTCGACACTATTATTCAGTCTGGACGTCACGACTCATACCGAGTGTCTCGTTACTGATCGGTCTACAGAAGCTGTTCGCACTCAATACTACACGCTCAATTTGTATCAACATCTCGACGGAGGTGCTGGACTTGCTATGCAAATACGTTGATTCGCCTCTGGTCGACGAGGAGCTGCGTGTCCTAAAACCGGAACGCTGTTGTAAAGCAGTTTGTGGCGATGAATGCTTCAATCAGTGGCCATTCTTTTGGACTGGATGGTTTGGTATCAACACCGAATTAATGATGCTTGTCGTCGATGCTGCCTTATTGTGGTTTATTCTAACCCTAATCGAATGCCAGACTATAAGACAGAGGATTTGGTCCATGTTGACACCGTCGCACTCGTTGAACAAGCTCAAATCGACAATGTCTCGATGGTCGGCCAATTATCGTTGGAAAATACCCCACTTTGTTGATAATCAAGATCTATGCCACGAGAACAGTCGTATCGAGAAAATCATTCAACAATCGGCTATGAACCAATACTCAATGGTGGTCGGCAATTTGACTAAAGTGTACTCAGGCGACTTTCATGCGGTCGACAATTTGTCGTTCGCCGTGGACAAGCAAGAATTTTTCGGTTTGCTCGGAGTCAACGGTAGTATCCATTTTCTCTTTGACAATTATGTCACCAAAATCATGATATTGATGTTCCAGATACTTATACTGATATCTTTCTCTCTTTATGCATTGTCAAACTTATTATATAGGCGCCGGCAAATCGACCACATTCAAAATGCTGACAGGTGAGCTGTCGCCAACGCACGGCAACTCGTGGATTGGTGCAGATGATCTACAGAGCTCTCGGCATCGGTATCTCAAACAAATCGGCTATTGTCCACAAAACGATGCCCTAATTGATAATCTTAGTGGAATTGAAATGCTCACATTGTTCGCTCGATTGCGCGGCGTTCCTGAACACTATATCGAAGATTTAGTGCGCGATAGTGTCAACAAACTTGGTCTCACCCGTATAGCAACAATAAATTGTAACAACTACAGTGGCGGCAACAAGCGCCGGTTGTCCGTCGGCATCGCATTGATTGGGGCGCCGGCTGTGGTGTTCTTGGACGAGCCGACGAGCGGCGTAGATCCGCGTTCGCGGCGGCGTTTGTGGTCCACACTGATCGAATTCCAAGCTCAAACCAAATCGGCAATTGTCATGACATCACACTCGATGAACGAATGTGAGTGCTTGTGTGATCGTGTTGCCATCATGGTGGGTGGTCAATTCCAGGTGCTCGGCTCAATTCAGTATTTACGGACTCGATTGGGTCAAGGGTTCTCGCTGATACTTAAATTGAAACCAGAGAACCTCAACAAATTAGTAGATCTCAATTCGATTGCTAAAGACATACACAATTACATGACAACTGTGTTTGAAAAGATAACATTGAAAGACGTTCACCAGACGTTGATTAGTTATCATATTTCACCTAGTGATCAATTATCGTGGTCAAAAATGTTAACTAAGCTCGAGAAGGCAAAAAGTGATCTGGATCTTGAAGATTACCAGATTACCAGTGATACCAGCTTAGAATCTATATTTCTGACATTAGCCAAGGGCGGACCAAAGAGGTGATGGCGTTCATAAACTCAAGAGCCTCCATGACAATTGTTCATTGCAGTTGATTAAATCAATAAAAAAACAATAATTTCTTTTTTCATACCTAGTGTCAAATATGGACTCTCCACTTGTTAATGTGTGATATTCACTACTCTTCCTAAAATTTGACTCTGATTGCGTCAAATATTGGGTTCAGGTTTATGTTTATAATTATGTAAACAAATTGATCTAAGTATCCAAGAATCCGTAATCGGATCTTAATTTTCTGGACAAGTGCTTGCCTTGATAGAGAAGTGGTTTGCCTGGATGAAGTCTTTCGCTTTTCAGGCGATATCTGTCGTCGATCTCGACAAGTCCTGTGTAGACGTTTATCTTGAGACTACCTAGATCGGCTTCAGTAGGAAATTTTCCGTCCTTAAAAACGGCCGGCTTAATCTTAACAATATGTTTTACTTTTTCCAATAGTTTGTTGAATTGCGGTGTGTTTGGAACAATCGATGATTCTCCATTTTCATCTGATAATAGATTCAAGCGCTTCAGGATGAGTTTTTCGTGCCAAAATCGTCCTGAACCTCTGATGGCGCGAACCACATGAAACGGTGACGGTTGCTCGATTTTCATCTCTTTGATCCGATGACAATCGTCGAGCAATTCTTCCTCCTTGATTCGGGCCAGTGATCGTGGATATTTGCGTGCATTGTTGTAATCGAATATTCCATAATCAAACATACGATCGAATACTATTGGCTTCCGAATGAAGAAATTTCTCCTTCTGTTGAAATTTCGCAAAAAGGATGCTGGTGAAGGCATTTTTGGTGAGAAGTACAGAGTAACCTTTAGATGATTATCAACACAATCAAGCACATCTCAATATCGATGCTGATTTATTTAACTGATATGGTCACATCGGCGGCAGAACGTTAGTCTGATGTTAACTGATTTAAATAATATGTAGCGAAACATTCTGAGGGAACCATGAGAAAAACATGTGTTTCACCGATAACATGTTTCTGCATTTCTTCGGCCCGCTCATGCGCAGTACGACGGACAACTCGTGATTTCTTTCATTGCTTGCTTTCGGGTAAAGGGTGTTTCAAACTAAAGGATCATCACAGCTGATGTGTGTGCCTTTGCACAGTGCTTTTCACGCTCCCGTTGATCTCTGTGTTAATTGTTACGCGCATCTCGGG
>JAIFTH010000655.1:0-19610 GCA_019968535.1 Fragariocoptes setiger | reverse complement strand
TCCAAACTGCACTCTTTGCGGATTTTGGTCGCAGTTACCTTCATTCCTTGTGCATGCAGTTTCTTTGCACAATCTTTGATGCGTCGTACGTCGCGTGTCGTTGCCAATTTCCTTGGTCCAGTTGTTTTTTCACTTGTTTGTAGTTGTTGATGATGTTGCGCACTGTCCGGTCACTGAGTCCATTCAATCTTGCAATCATCCTTGCATTGTTGTATTTGGCCATCTGGTTCCTCACAATCTGGCTTACGGGCTCCAGAATCATGATGACGCAATATTTTTTTGTCTTGATAGATAGAATAGATGTCTAACCAAATAGTCTCACCAAAAAGTAAACAAAAAAACCACGTGTCGCGCCTCAACAGGCCCTAGAAGAAGCGCGTACTTTAAATTGCTCGTTCTCAGTTGGCTTCAATCTCATTTTTTTCTCTTTCTCGACAAACAGAAGACTTAGCAGAAACAACTTTTACACACATAGGGGTAGGAATTAGGGGAAGCCGGACGCCAAGTTTCAGCTTGTTGGCACCAACCATTCTCGAGATACACTATGCGTACTTAAATGTGCTCGCTAGTGTATTAGTTGAGAAAGAATCGTTTATAGAGAGAGAGAGAGAGAGTTCGCGTTGACTTTGATGGACGAGTGAACTAAATGATGCACCTGCGAGTCTGACATCACCATCGGCCGTCTCAACTTTCCAGACAGAGTACTATTGATCAGCTCGATACGTTTGTCTGCTCATATCTCGTTGGTGCGGTGGCTAAATTTGACAACAGTTTGGCTATTAGCCACCGACCGTCAGCCACTAACCACCGGCCACCTATTCAACAGGTAATCGCCGGCTGACTATTGAGACGCAACATCAGGCCATTATCTTCGCCAACTATGGTTACTATGGATCTATCAAAACAACAACAAGGCTGAGAACAAACATTTTAAACATTTTTTCTAAATGAAATTCTGTCAAGACTGACGGAGAAGCATGAAAATTGATAACGGCCCTATATCCGCGACAACTTTTGATTAATCAAAACAAAAAATGACAACAGCAGCAGCGGGGGAAGAAGAAGGAACAACAGGAGATTCTGAATGAATTCGTTCATTCTTAATATTTCGTTTATGCGCTGCAAAATGTCGGTTCCTTACTCGTGGGTCAGCCATAATGAATTTGGAGTAAAATGAATATCTAGTTTTATTCAAGACAAATCTCAACACTCTGTCAATGAGCATTTAATATATTATCTTCATTTTTTGATCATTTGTCGATAGCTGAACGATAGTTGAACAGACGCTCACACACACATGGACATTCGCACAAAATTGGTAACGCCTGCATCTAAACGGAAACCACATAACTGCTCGGTCTTCGATCTCTCGTCTCCGGAGATTTTTTAGGACTCCTGTGTGAGTGTGTGTCTGTATGTGTTTCTAGAATTAATTAAATCAACAAATATTGCTGGTAAATATCATCGTGAATATATTAGGTATATGGTTTACTGGGCGACTGAACAGAGTTAACTAAAAACAGAGTATGTGGTCTCAAACGAGCTACTTAATTAATATTGTTTCCATCATGCTCAGTTTGGCCTGATGTCTGTTTGGTATAATCTGAGCATTCATTATGTTGGAAAACTGGACAACTACTAATGATGATTTTGTTTATCAATGCATCGGTGAAATATAGTAATAGAGTAATTTAGTAATATTAGTTTAATAGCGTGTATTTTCCTAATAGCTTGGTGTGATATTTAACCGTCGGTCGAGTTTTCATTTAGGAAGTCTCATACTACCATCCAGTTGTCGTTTTTCTATTATCCAATGCCGTCAATATTAAAGCCAAGTTGATCGACGATCGTTGTTCTTGGTCACCATTCACACATTGAAATTCTTCATGCGTGCTAGCGTAGTGACGCTGGGCGCCTCCCGTATAGTAGCTAAGGGTCCATTGAGTGGTATCAAAAACAACTAATGCAAGTGAAATGACAATTATTAATGTTTGAAAGGACTACCATATTATCGATAATGACTCGAACTGAAGGATTCTTAAACCATAGTAAAATAACGGAAATCAAATCTTTCCAAGTTCGCTTTACTTGTAATGATAAAATCTCGTTAATGAGTTGTTATCTCAACTCGACACACGACACCCTGTGGAATGGGCCATCAAACGTTTTTGAATCGGTAACGTTGCTGAATCAATAAAGAAACACGACCTACAGGTGCAATTTTATTTCCGGTCAGTTCAGCAGGTCATCCATAAACATTATTATTCGTCCACATCTCAATAATTAGACGATCAAATAATAATCCCATACGTGTATAGAAATGTCAAGCAGTTTGGCGAATTTTTATGAATTTTTATCTGAAAACCTACCACGACTCTAGTTTTATGTCGAACAGACTGGTCATTCGATTGTTCACCAGGCTCGCCACTGTCATTTTGATCTTCTGCACGCAACGTATAGAGAGCTTTGAGTTGGTTTCTTGCAAGATAAGCCAAACTTGTGGTGCCCAAACAGGACGTGCGATGATTAAAATAGTCACACAATGTGTTGTGAAGATACGTCCTCAGGATGTTCGACGCTACAAAAAGCATTTTGTTTAACCCCGCACACTGGCACTTGAAATTCAAGTCTTGAATGGCGCCTTGGCATTCTTACGACTATCAGCTGATTTTCCGCCGCTTTTGCACTGCTGTTACCGGCTGTAGCTTTGTTACTTGATTTCTTGTGGTTTTGTAAGTTACACACATACACACAGGCACAGTCGTATACACGTACACTCCAATTCTACGTAAATGCAAACGTCCTGTAGACTGCAGGTCTGTGTCACACAAGCACATGCGAAAAGACAAACGCACATACCAGGATTCTCGGCACAAATACAGGGTGCATATTTAGATTCCTTAGAAATTGCTACGCTCGTGTCGCTTACCATGTTTTTGCTTCTTGCTCATGCTCAATTAACATACGTTTTCAACCCCTTTTTCAGCAAATCCTAATATTGTCTATCATTTTTTGATATCGATGACTCTCTAGAGAAGTGATGATCGTAAGTATTATTCTCGATCACTTGAATAATCATCATGTCATTCAAATCTGAACTACTCACTTAGCTGTCGGTGTATGCCATCTTGTGTATTCGAACATCTTATGTCTAGCGTGCCGAAGTACAAGAGCGAACGAAAATTTCATATATTGCTTGAGGTTATAACTAGATTATGCACGATTAAGGCAATAATTGCAAAACAGCTGATCAAATGGTCGCCGTTTTGACAGTAACTACGGAACGCTGAACGCAACGTAGAAGATTCCAGTCGTGTTCAACACTAATGTGTCCACTGTGTACGTTCGGTCTACCAAACATTGGCGTCAATGTTGGGCATCTGTCTTGAGTTCGACTTTGGCGTCCTCCAAACTGCATTCGCATGCAAAGGATATCATTTTAATTATTATTAAATCAAACATGACGAAGCGCAAAGCCCCGACAGAAGCCAACAACGATAGCAGCAGCGATTCAGACAAAAACGACAGCAAAATCAAAAAGGAACGAGCCGATAATTGGGTAACCATCGAGGTACAAACATTACACAAGGCTATTGAAAGCAGACGGGAAACCTTCTTCGGGAAACCTGATCCATCAAATAAGAAGAGCCGCGAAGAAGCATGGCGACAAATAACCAACGAAGTCAATGCGGTCAGCCAATGTGTGAGAACCGTGGAACAAGTGATGAAAAAATATAAGAATGAGAAGTGTCGAGCCAAACGGAAGCTTAACGATGGAAACGATTATCAATGTAAGTCTGACCTGAACTGTTTCTTCATACTTGTCCAATAGTATATGTAAAATCTGTTATCGATCTATATTGATCATGGTATTTACCTCTATTCCAATAATTAATTGATGTCGTAATCTCAATGATGATTCATAGCCGGCAAGGATGCGCAAAATTCCACACAAAACTCAAATGGCGTCACTCAATCTCAGTATCAGATTCAGCAGCACATGACAAGCAACTCCAGCAACTCGATGCCTTCCCAATCGTCTATCAATGTGGTCAAATTGGCCTCAGCACAAAATGTCGCTAAACCAATGATTGATTTGCCCGGTCATGTTCAGCAGATATTACCTGGCGATGACATGGTATTTATTATGCCCGATGTTGACATAAGCACCATGAATATTGTATCGGATGGTCAGAGACCAAATGGTAAGCTATTGAAATGACACCCTTCTCCTTGTGTCTACGACCGTTCAAGTATTTTAACAATATCTAATTTTTTATATTCCTTTCTCACAATTGTTGTGTAATCGTCATCAATTGTAGCAATCAATAATCAGCATAATCACCATGCTCAGCACACTATTCAAGCTATCAATACGGGCCAAGGGGTTGTTAATGGTAATCATATGATGACAAGGGCTATTCAATCTGCCAACATGTGCTCCCTTGTATACTCGTCAAGCGCTGATTCTTGTACACCAGACCATCACATGTCTAATAATGTGGCCACCAGTAATTCAGCCAATATTGCGATTGCTACACCGAATTCGCTCACACCTAATCTCATGCATCATAGAGGATCAGGCGGGGACACAAATGCCAACACCAACCAGGCTCAACAATCGTTGCAACATCAGCAACAGCATCATCAGCAGCACCAGCAACAGCCTCGGCAACAATCGCAACATCATCAGCAACAGCATCATCATTTGCAACAATCACAGCAGCATCAGCCGCAGCAACAGCATCAGCAACAGCAGCAACAACACCAGCAGCAGACGCAACACCAGCAACAACAGCAACCACAACAAACACAGCATCAACACCAAGGTAATGCTGCTATACTGAATGGTACCTCAATGAACTTGGGCGACCCCCAAGTGAAACAACTATTATTTAATGTATTGCTTAATAGAGACAATAGTAGTGGTGCTATTGTTAATGGTCAACAGCAGACATTGTTGCCCGTGATCACTCAAGGTCCGGATTATGACAAGCAACGCAATGATTCATTAGCTGTCATAGCCACCACGTTAACCAAGATTGAGGCCCATCTAAGCAAATTAGCCAAAGTTGCTACATCTTTAGCGTCCCCTTTGACGCCTGTCAACAATAACAACAACAATCAAGCCAACAATAACAATATTTTGACGTCGTCGTCTGCATCGTCGGCAACATCTGTGACAGCATCATCAGTGTCTAATCCAGTGGTAGCATCGGTTGTGGCATCTTTGTCCCAACAACAACAGGTTGGCCAAAACAGTAACAACACCAACAGCATGAATAATACCACCGATAAAATAAACACAGTGTAAATCAGTAGTAAAGCTGTGTTGTACAAAAACAAACGAAAAAAATCTGGTGTGTTATTGTTGTTTTTGTATAGCTTCTGTTAAGCTATGATTCAACAGCAACAACAACAAAAATATGATGAAGGAATGAGAAATTGAATTACTCACGAATTTGGTTGGGACTCAGATCAAACTTAATGATTGTCGAGTGGCATCTGAAATTTGAGTTTTGATTGTGCAACAACTTTACACGACTATGGCCATGTATTTGTACCATAAGTGCCGTCGTAGATGGTGCTTGCAACATGACCTGATGATATAAAAATTTTTAAAAACAGTTGAAAGGAAGAAATCAAGGATAACAACGTAAATACATACAAAACAAAAACGAAGCAATTGATTGATTAGTTGACACACAATTGATGAATAGGCTGGAAGATAGAAATGGATAAATGCGAGCTCAATGTATGATCTCGCCTCGTTGTGTCTTCTCACCTCTTGCCAATAGGAATTGTGTGTGGCACGATTGCAATTAAAAGGATGCGATTGTGTGACCACTAGCCACGATGAAAGTGTAAATTCGCCCATATACGGCAGCCAATATATGGAATCAATGTCATAGAGCATTCTGGAATGTTTTTTTGTATCATGCTCACAATTTTCCCAGCTCACAAACCAAGAGGAACCCGCCAAGCCGTGATTCCGTCGTCGGAATAGAGCGTCATCATCATTGCTATTGTGTCGTCGAGCTTGTTGTTGTTGTTTTGCCAAACATTGCAATGATTGGCACGGCGGACCAATATTGGTGCTCATCATACAAACTTGACCTGACAGTGGTGGTGACGACAACGAAGACGATGAAATCGTGACGCGCGTGTCGTTTATTTGTCCATGTGGCGTCAAATAAAAGTTAAGCAGTGCTGCAAGAGAGTTAATTTCACGCTTCACTTTCCATTCAGCGATAAATTGGCGATTGAGCTGCCCGTCGAGCACGTAAGGTTCATGGCTCGTGGTCCATCGTTGATGTGCAAAATCTACTGGCACTTCATATAGTACTTCTACGGGCTGCTGGTTGGTGAACGCCAACAGCATATCGCAACTGTCACAATGATGTCGATCTTGCATAATCTCAAGGTAGCAATCAGATGGCGAACTGGCCTGAATGCTAATGTCGTGTTGGTCGTCGTTGTTGTTTAGATAGCGTATTATAGTCGGATCATAATATAGCTTGGTCCAATCGTAAACGTACGGCTTGATCCAATAGATCATAAGCGTTCGCTTAACATATTGCACGTAACGATAATCGCTATTGATGAATGATGAGCTACTGATGATAGCAGCCGCCAGAACGAGGCTACTAATCAGCTTCATGATATGATGTGTTGACTTAGCAACTTTGCTGGTCGCACTGTTTGTTTTAGCTTTGTCTAGCCTGCTAGCTGATCGACTCGCTTTCCTCTTTTGGTGTTCGTGAATTCGATGTCACTTTGATTGACTAACACGTGCCAATAAAATGTCTATTCATTTGCGCAATAACACTAAGTCTATTTTGATTGACAATCAGACCGGCGAGTTGCTTTTATAGTCCCATAATGAAAGTTGATACTTACATTTTGTCGATGCAATATTGCAAGAGCATGCGCCTTGTTTGATAACTTAATTGCAGCGCCTGCGTGCTCGCTCTTTATTCTATCAATCAAGAATATTCGATCAAGACTCAATCAATGAGAAAAATGGGCTTGATTGACAAGAGATGTGCTGAGAATAAAGATTTGATCTAGTATTTACTTAAAGTATCATTTATTTGAATGTGAGATAGAGAACTCTAGTTTGTTGTTGCACTCGTAATACGAATTCTGATTTTCTGTTGCTGTTCCTGTTCGGGGGCGTCAAGTGGTTCACGTCGATATTCTGATGACAAAGGTGCCGATTGATCTTTAGCCGCCTCGACGGATTCTAACTCTCGCGATGGTTCTCGTGGATGTTGCTCGCGTACGTAAGTATCGCCCACCACGAGCTCAATATCCCTGAGAACCTCGGGCGCTTCAGACACCGGATGATGATGATGGTGATGGCTATATTTGTGCTCATTTTCGTTTGTCGTCTGAGAAGTTTGAGTGTCGTTGCTGTCGATGTCGTGGTTGGCCGTTGGCTCGAGTAAAGGCTCACCAGGTGCCGCATCAAGTGTCGATGCCGAAGCATCGTCATCCACACCAACGTCGTCGGCAACATCGGCCGGTGGCGAGCGTGCCGACACTTGTTGTTGTTGCCGTTGTTGATTGTTGGCCTCGATCTTTTCCATAGTCTCAATCATGGCCACCAATCCGTTGAACGTCTCCTGGCCTGTGGGTATGATCTGGGAGCGTGGCAGTAGGAATCCGTGCGTGCCAGTGTCGCGTAACTCAATCGTGTACGAGTACTTGATGTGAGCCTTCTCGTAGGCCCAGTCGCTGGCAGTGCCCGACGCAGTGTACAATATGCTGGCCGAGGCGCCCACTTTATAGCGTGTGCCATATCCAGACTCTTCGATGGCACGCGCGCCCGCCAAACCGACACGCTCGAGGTCGGCGTAATCGTCAGGCAAGTGTAACGAATGACTGTACGGCAACAGAATCATTTGTGAATACGAATGCAACGAGATGAACATTTTCATTGAGCCTCTAAGCGAGTAAACAAAGTTGGATTGGTGACGAGTCTCGGGTTCAGTGAACGCGACCGTTCCCGCGTACGTCTGGCTGCACGGATGTGACGATGAGCCACTGGACAGGTGGCGCGCGTCGTAGTTGCGATTGGGATCGGCACCCAAACAAAAGTGTCGATACAGCGGATGCGACGACACCGAGCGCGTCTTACGCCATAACCGATTGTGAGTGTGACTATACTCATAGCCGTCCGGATTGAGCACTGGCATCAGGTAGAAGTCATACTTGTGCAACATCTGCTCCACCTGTTCGTTGCAATCCAAACTGGACACCAGATTGTCGAACAGATTCTCTCGCGCATCAACGTTGGTGCCAGTCGTTGGAGGCTGGACGTTGGCGTTGCGAGCAGTACGACTACCATTAGCAGAGGCAAAATCAATCAAAGACGCTTGAGCGGCTGCACTTACTACATCTGACCGCTGAGTGTTGTTATTATTTTGTGCATCGTTCGACTTGAAATGTTTCGCCAATTGGCAACGCTGATGATTATCCGTCAAACGATGCGCAATGTACAACAGTGTGGCCGGCGAGATCCATTCGCGTGCGTGCGTGCCTCCGTCCAGCCAAATGGCTGGCTTACGAATCTCTGATCCGGCAGCGCTGACGCTTGTCGAGGCACCTGCACCTGTCGAGGGTCCGGTGCCGGCCCGGTATCCTAATTTGAGGACGCGCAAGTAGCGACCCTGCGATGAGCGGCCGATTATTTGAACGGCCGCAATCTCGCGATTGCGCTCGACCAACGAATCGAGGTACTGTGATATTTCGGCCAATCGCTGGTATTGCTCGAAGAACATTGTGTCGTTGCCCGAATGGCGCGTCCACTCGTTGCGTGCCTCAAGCTGGCCGCTCTGCTCGTCCACTTTCGCCTGAACATCGTCGAGTTTGATTCTGTATTTGATGCGGCGTGCGTCCAATTGGGCCAACACTGCTGATTTGCTGCGCGCAGAAACCAAAATGTCTACTTGCTCCTCTTGCTGCAGCTGCTGTTGCTGTTCGTTAACTTTGCCAGCGCTCGAGCTTGCTGTCGCGCCTCCTGTCGAGCTTCCTGTTGGTTGAGCACGATGCGCTGCTACCGGATTGCCACCAGATGGCGCCACCGAGCGGAAGGCCCAAAAATCAATGTCGCCATAGCTGTACGCGTCGGTACGCAGTGCGTCTCGTGTAACGTTCGCGTGCAATTGCTCGACATACGCACGCTCTGCACTTGTTCTTACACTCAACTCAATCAGTGAGTAATCGCGATAAATTGCATTGTTGGTGGTTGCACCTGCATGGGTTGTGGTACCTGTTATGTCCAGTTGCGCCTGCTCGTGGTTGGAGCTCGCTTGTGCTACCGATGATGATCCGCTGAATGGCGCCTCATGCAAACTAATTATGTGTTGATATTGTTGATTTGTGGCATTGTTGTTGTTGCTGCTATGTTTTGACGGAGCACCTAACGACGATGCACTGTTACTGCCGCTGCTGCTGCCACTCGACTGACGAACCAAACTGGGCGACGATAGAGTTTCAGGTGACGGACGATTGTACGAACGTGTGATTGTTTGACGCTTACTGTTGGCCACCTGACTGTACGCAAACTCGTCGGCGATCGCTGCTTGGGGGCGCAAATTTGTGTGCTGCTGATAACGAGGTGACGACACACTTGCGCTCACTGACATTGCGCTCATCATCAATGATAGTGTGACCAACACTAATAGAAAATAATCACTCAATCGTTGAGACATCATTGGCGCTTGTGATGATGCTTGTTTGCACTGGTGATTTTCACTATTCCAACCAACAACTCGATATGCTCCATGTGCCCTCGATGTCCTATCCAAATGCTGGTGTGCTTGCGCGCAACCAATCAATGAATGATTGACCAAAGGCAGACTAGCATTGCTTTTATTGCATTTCGCTTTGTAGTGCCAACGAGACCCAAGCTAGCAAGCCAATATTCAATAGAATAGAAATATAATTCACATTTTGGCGACGTGATTGTGCATTAATTTCTAACTATGTCAATACCTATAGTGATTTTTATTTTTCTATTCTTACCCCTTCGCTTTCACTATGTCCAATTATCTATTCTCAATTTGTGTGTATGACATTCAACACAATAATTGCATTGTGGATCAATTCGTAGCTATTTTCTGTTTTGTACAACAATCGAACTACGCTATATTGCGCGGCACCGTTAGGATTATCCGTTAAAATCTTATGTCTGATGAGAGCTTTAAAAATTGACTTATTTATCGAGAACACCAATGGTGAGTTCATCGTTGGGGACACCGTTTAGCGGGTAAAGAATGATTTCCTGGCCGTGATAAGAGTGGTGCTCACTCTTATCACGGCACCAAGCATTGTTCGTTTTGACGACAAAGTTAAATTGGAAGACCGATATTTACATGTCCTTACACAGCTCCGTTTTCACGTGTGCTTTCCTGAACAGTGACAGTAGTTGCGCGTGCGTGATAGCTCCCGTTTTCGCTCGAGAGGCTGGGGCCCTATGCGCCGAGGTGCGCGCAAACGCACAATGGCTAGGCGTGCAGCCCACGTCGAGTGGTTTTCAGACTTAGCAAGACAGTCAGTCAGTCAATGTTTGGACAGCACCGTGAAAAATTGCTTGAACGAGTATACGGAGCTATCACACATCAGTTTGTTAGAAATGATGAAAAGTTTGAATTTTTCTCAAGTTATTTTTTGTTAACAAGTGACAAAAGCATCCAACAATTGCTTCCATAAATGTTCACAGTGATGATTATTTTTATCATAACATGAATGTAAAGCAAGCTATCATTCCAAATGTTATTTGGACACCAGTCAACATCAATTGTCGGAAATCGAAAATGAGCTTGTTAGTGTGATTAGAGAAAATCAGGGCACCATCGGTCCAATATGTTCGACAATCATATTTCAAGCAACAACAGTGCCAATGCAATAGTGATTCAACATCAACGGTGGTCATAAATGAGACGCTACACCAATGGAATGCAACACATTCCGAAACCAAGCAACCACAATGACAAGTAATAATAATAATAAAAAATCCACAACTATGCTGTACTTGTTGACACTTATGCTGTGCGGCGCTTTGTTGACGACTCTGACGATAGCATCACCCAGTTCGACAAAACACAAACAGGAGAGTGGGACAACAGACAACGATCGATTATCGCCAGCAAACATGAGATACTCGTCAATACATCAGCGACAGCAAGGTAAGTTCAGCTACATGGTTTCAAAACTTAGTAAGTTATGCTGCTGCACGAAATCATTAGCCGACAGTTCATTACTTAATCGTGAAAGGATACCGATTGATTGGTTTTTTTCGAACAAAAGCGAATCTAATTTCATTAGACTCTTCTGGAGTCAATTATTATTAGTATTTGATTTGTACACACATTTTTCACCGCAGACTTTCATCGCCAACATTTTCAAAGAAATTGAATTTGATGGAATGAGACTCCAACTGAATCAAGAAGTTTCTCAAGACTCTCTCGCTTGGGTGCATCGAATCAATCTTGACACGCTCACATCTGCGACCACACCGGCTATCTTAGGCGCGAGATCTTGTGTCGGGCAATCGTTTCGCGTTGGCCCCAACACGCATGTCTCAAAGTCCACATCCAGTGATGCTAGTACACGCAGTTCGAAGGGCGTTGGCCAGAATCTCACGCCCACCAACGGCCTTCAGGCAGTGCCGTGGTGCGAAACCACCACGATGCAATAACGGGTAGCAATAGGCGTGCCAATGAAAAACCGATGACGGGTAGCGTGTAATGATTGAGTGTTTGCCGCCATTTTTTTTTGTAAATTCCACAACTTCGTTGAGATTCTTTGGGTGTGTGTCACACTTTGGTTACACTTGAACGTAGCTGCGTTCGAGTGTACAAATCTTTTCGATCATCACTAGCAAAGCGCGCCAGACAAATATGAATCAACGAACAATGCTTGAGTTAGAGTTTCAGCTTTCTTGCTTGCTTACTCGCTTTCTCGCTTGCTCGTGTGAGTGTTTGACTACTCTTTGCTTGACTAACTCACATCGAGCTATCATATCGAGTAGTGCTTGGCTATCTTCATGCGTGCGTGCGTACGTGCGTGTGTGTGTGTAACAAACCAACAACTACAAATGCGCGTGGTCCGACTACAATCACTCTCGAGACTCTCACATCGTGCACATTGGCATGCCAGTCGATTGGCCAATTCAATTCCATTCAATTCAATTTTGTCATTGGCCGACTGCTTGCAGCCTGCAATAAGGTCGCGTTGGTCGCTATACTAGACTAGCAGACATCAATATTGTTGCGCCAACGAATGAACCACAAGCTTATCTGACACACTGGACACTTGGGAAAGTGTTGGATGTATTGCATAGGCTTAATATGAGTGAACAACGACAGCAACCGACGTACAGGGGCCCTCATTGTTGTCGTTGTGCGATCGCCCCTCGTGCTGATGTGCCAACTATCTGTTTGGCTGTCTTGCCAATCTGAACAGTGGTTATCGAGTCCATCGAAGCAAAAGAGTTTGCTGCCGGCTAGGAAGGAGCCAGCTAGCTCCAGAGAGCGATAACCGCCAGAGGGCGCAAGGTCGCTGACGACAAGCTAACTGTCCAAGCGGAGAACAGTGTCAATTACCTTATGGTTTCATATGTGCGCTCAACAGCTAATAGTGTTTGTCACTACTGTAGCGCATTGGCTAGCAAACAAATTGGCACCATCAGATGTTGGCGCCAAGCGCGTTGCATTCTGCACTTGTCGAGATTGATTCTTGGCCAGCAAACATGGCACACAGACAAGCAGTCACATTGTTCATATGGACATGAATACAGACGGTCGTAACTCACACAGTTAAGCAGACCGTTGATCAACTTCCGGTTCAATTTTGAACGAGACAGCAGTCAGCTTCAGCAGCTGTTGCCTGTCTACTGACAACTGACAACGTGTCGCATATTCATGGTATCAACTGATTAGTGCAGCTGAATAAGCGTTGAATAAGTGATAATTGGTCGTTGATGGCGCTGATGAGTATCGAACGATTGCTAATGATCGAGCGACCAAACATTGAGATAAAATGAATGAATCTTGAAAATTATTCTTATGCACAAATTATTTTCAAACATTCGTTCGTCATTTGGTGTTGGTGTTTGGTGTGTGTGTGTGTGTGTGTGGCTGTTTCGACATTTGTCTTGAAGCAACAGACGATTGAACATATCAGTAGAATATCAATGATCATATCGTTAGATGAAAGATTATCATAGATATTTATTGGCTAAATGAAAGAACACCGGAAACAGCTGCTGGTGCTTTTAGAAAATGTTTTTCAACAGCTGACAATTGATGGCAACAACTGTACGCACAGCTCAAGCTCAGTTGGAGCACGTAGCACGTGCAACATTGCATACACAGGCTAGGTTGGCAATATTAGGTTGGCCCAGTGAACTAGTGAATGTTGGCGAGCGTGCGTGCGTGACCGCAAGCTGGCCAGTGAAACAGAGTGCATCACGTGATGGCTTACGTGTCCATTTAATCGATGGCACTGTGTTGTGTGCGAGCAAATGTTGAAATACTTGAGCGTGCAAGTGCTTGAGCAGTGAGTGTTTGAATATTTGAGTGCACCTGCTACCGTTACATATCATTGCCAGCAGCTTTCTCTCGTCCAAAGTCGACTACTGACACGCACTCAAGTGCTTGTCAGTAGCTCAAGAGTCTAAAAAGAAATGCTGCTTGATTGTTGTTGTTGTTCACTTGCACACATTAAGACTACATGATATGATATGATGAGATGCGATGTGATATGGAATGTTATGGCCACTAGGGGGCGCTCATCATGAACTAGCTCACTCAATCTAAGCATCTAAGCACCAGAGGGCGACATCTAAATGAGCTGATAATGGGCCCCAAAGTTTATTCAAATTTGTTTGCACACACAGCTAGTGCTCACAGTTCACAGCTCACAGCTCACACGTAAGTTTACGTTTCACGTGCGCTAGTACGAGTGAGAGAGCACACGACGAGCGAGAGTCTATTACAGAATCTACGTTGATGGTCACAAAATGAAATAAATAAGAGAGCGACTCATTGTTATTACTCGCGCCGATCTGTGAGCCGATAATGACGAGCACGTGGTGTGAGCTAAGCACATACCGAAGCTAAACTAGACTAGACTAAACCAAGCAAGGTGCACCGATAGCGAGAAATATATTTATATAGAGAGAAGGAGAAATTACACGTTGGCCTCGGGCACAATTATCGTCATTTTTGTTTGTACACTACTCGAGTCACTCACAGTAGTTATTGTTGATGTTGTTGTTGTTGTGCCTAGCGGCACGTGCCTTACTCGCACGCACACATTCCATGCGTTTGCCATGTGTGTGTGTGTGCGTGTGTGTGTGTGTAAGTGTGTTATACGGTACGGAGGATCAGTACGTGGCAGGCCTGCGGCAAGCGAGCACAATTGAAGTAGACTCACGAGAAACAAAGTGAGCTTAAAATTTTCATTCTGTCTAACTGCTGAAAGCCTGAGCTTTTTGCGCTGACTTTCAGCCTTTGTTTGAAACTAGATAAAAAAAGCACAGCAAACAAACGAACGAGCCAGCGAGACAATAGAGAGTACAACGGAAGCGAGAACAACTCAACTACTACTGACAGAGGACATTGAAGAATCCGAAGAAGAATATCATCATCTGCAAAGGAACTTTTCTCTCATTTTCAGTTCACTCATAAAAGAGGCTTTTCATTTTATCTATTATTACTTATTCGTTTGTTTGAAATTTATGATTTATTTGTTGAAAATTGCTACAAGTTGAGAATATTGTTGCTATTATGTTATTGCTGTTCCTCTCATCTTCATGCTATTGCTTATGTTGTTGTTGGCATCGTTGAGAATTGTACACAATTGCATTGTGGTCTCTCAAAGACTGGTAGAAGAATTTGCTCGTGTGCCAACATTGTTAGACACCGAAATCACATCCGAATTTTCTACATGCGTGCACTACTCATCCATGGACCGGCCAACTCACCAAACTGCAAGAAAACTCACATTGGCTATCCGTTTTTTGTGAGTTCCATTGCTGCAGGCGGACCGATTGCTTGGGCTTGTCGTCACACTCTCAATACGAAATTGTCAAACAACTGAACTTGGCTTGTTGTGTCACTTGCAACTTGGCAATGACTGCTTAAAGGCGCTGTTACAACCTTCAATCTTGAATATTTTCATTGGCAAAATATTTGTCTCTGAGTTTGGGTTGCACAATGAGCTCTTTGGCAGTAAGAATAGCTAGCTGAGCGAGCCGTTCGCTTTCTGGCTAAGCTACTGCACCTGTTTGTTTGACCTATTCTCTACAAGCTCTTTTTTCTCCAAGTTTCACAATAAAGACAGCCAAACAGTTTAGTTCAAGTTTAACTCGACTTGAGTTCGCCGAGAGGAAAAAAAGAGATCAAAGCAAATAGCACAAAAAGCGAATAACAGTGACAGCGGCAACGGCAGCAGCATCATAGGAACAAAAAGAGACGACGGCCTCCAAAGTAGAAGAAGAAGAAGAAGCATAGCGCCCGAAGAGTCGGCTATCGCCTGAGGCGTTTCTCTTACCACGCCTCCTTATTCTTTTCGGCTCACACGTGTCTTGCTTACATTTGTGTGTGTGTATGTGTGCTTGCTGCAAACAATTGTATTGTACATTTTATGAACACACGAGCTCGCAAGCTGCCACGTAGCCAACAATTGCACGCAGCCGAAAGTTGCACTTTCTATGCTGCGCCATGCATTACATAGAAAGTTGTCCACACATTTGTTATAGTGTGTGCAGTTGGTAGAAACTGGGCGACACGCGTACTTCCGGTTTACTCTCTTTTTCGCCGGCATCACGATGAGTGTGTTGCGTTTTGGCGCGATACTCACCAACAAACGGTTGGTCGTCGCAACGAACCGTCCCAAGTGCCCGGAGGTTATTTCGGGGCCCGTAGTTGGCGCATTTGCTTACTCAAATGATGTGGGACCCGTTTGAATTGAGTGAATCAAAATGCAAGTACACACACGCACACATGCAAAGCAAAACATTTCGCTCACAGTTTGCTCTGAGAATATCAGTTGTGTTTGCATGTTGAGCTTTGTTTTGAATGAACGAATAAAAAAAGGGAGACAGTTGCCGCTTCCGGTTCATAGTCCACAAACTGAACTGAGCTGGACCGAGTTACTGTATTGAGTTGCTCTGATTTCGCTGTTCTTAAATCGAATTCGAGCGAATTCACAAGAGCTGCCATAGAGCACTTTGAATGACCTGTGTCGAATTGCTGTTCAATTCACACATACCATCGATCGCTTGGCTAATTAAAATAATAATGATCATAATATAAAAGTCCTAAGTTCCATAGTAAGATAATAAAAAGAGCACGACAGAGGCGAGTATCGTATGCGACATTCTAGTCGCCGATCTATCTGTCTGTCCGTCCGTTCGATCACTCACCAAGCAAAGCAAGTTCACTTAAAGATCATCATACTGCTTGGCTTTATTCTTAGTTAGTGTGTTCGCAATTTTCTTGGTTGTTGTTGTGTGTCACGCACACAAACACTAACACAAAGCTAAAACGAAATTGTTGTTTACGTTCGTTGGAGGACCCCACGGTGAGCGAGCCGGTGGGCGTGTCCACGGCTCACGAGTCAAGGATCATTACTACATAAGTTGTATGAAAGAACAACGCCTGCCGACAATGTTCAGAATGGCTGCTCTTCGAGGGACCCAGTCGATCGAAGCGGATGAGAGGTGCAAACTCAATGCAGTGAAAAAGAACAACGCACGTACGCACGGGTATGTGAGCAAATCTGGATTTGTACACGTGGGTGTGCCATTGTAATAATGAAACAGTATATCGTTGGTTGTTCGAGTTGAGACAAAAATCGTTTGCGTGGTCACACTGGCGCAACAACGAACGTTTTTCCAAAGAATGTCGAGGCCGTTGCCGCATTCAAACTTGTTTGTCGCGCTCGAAACTCACGTTGTCGCCGTCGTCGTCGTTGTCTGTCTGCTTGTCAGTTTTGCGCTGGCATCATGATAGTTTCAAGACACAGGTTAGACTGGCTAACGTGCAAACTGCTAGGACAAGTGTCTGGACACTTGCCACAGCCCACTGTACTTCGTGAAGTTCGCTGAGTTCAACCTGATGACGCTGACTGACCAAAAAGCTGGCTCAGGTGCATTCACTCGAGTGAGGCTCTCCTAATGAATGGACAAGTCAGACATACCACAGACTGGGCCAAAGTACAGACAAACTGACGGGCAGACAGACGAATGGATAGACAAGAGAGGGGGCTACGAAAAGACAAATCGATTTTGTCCACTTTTTCCTTCTCCTTCTTCTCTTTCTTCTTCGTTTGTGCTATTTGTAGTGTGACAATTGAGCACACGTCAAGCATAAGCGCAAATATCACGCATAGGTCTAAGGCAGGCAGTCAAGAATGGCTAGCTCTGGTGCCAGTTCTAGACGCCATACCTCAGACACACGTTAGAACGCCAGAACTCTAGAATTGCACAGACATGAAGTCAAGTGAAATGAACAGATAGGAACAACTACAACCGACGAGTGAGTTCAAAGCTAGTGATCGAACAGTAGAGTAGAGCAAAACAAAGCCGAGTCGCGCAAAGTCAGAGAGTGGGTTCGGGGTGTCAAGTGCATCATGACACGCCCACTGGTCATGAACTCATCTCTGGGATTTGTTGTCGCTCATATATATGTAGTGTGAGTATGCACGCACCACAGAACACTTTGCCCGACAAAACAACTCTTAGCGGATTCTAGCAATGATGATGATAATAATAATAACAATGAAAGAATGTTCGCAAATGCGTGTATACACACACGAGCACAAACACAAATGACAAAAGCAACGTGGCGTGCATGTTGCGCCACTTCCGGTCGCTCTTTTTCCTCACAACGTCGCGAGAGACGACGAACGATAGACGACTCGAAAGATCATTACAGTTTACACTTTCCACATTTGGTCTCACTATTCTCCTGTGATTGCGTACAATTTTGCAATAAATAAAGTAGCAAAGTTGAAGAAAACTGCTCACAGTCTCAATTCGTTTCTTTTGTGATCTTACTTGATGGACACTCGATGGTTCGCGAGTTAGTACGTCACGCTCTCTAGATCATCGAATTTCAATCGTCGACGTGTCACGATCAACATCTGATGGCCACAAGAACAACAATGTTTACCTCTAGTGCGGCGAGCAGTGCTACGTGAGAATCTAAACCTTCAACATGTAGATATCTTAACGATCTCTGAATCAAGAAATTGTTGAGGTTTGAGTTCCCAAAGTTTGAAGATCGGCGGGAGTTTGATTTTGGGCTTTTTTCTGCCTTAAAATCAGAGCGAAGAATGGATTCGTGAAACGGATTCAAGCCGTAGTACTCTTGTAACACTCGTCGCTACAAACGCGAGCTTGAAGCAATAATCAAATAACGATCAGCTGTCGCTCTTTTCGCTTGATTCTGTTCTTGGTTTAGCACATTTGACTGAGGACGAAATTTGATTCGAGACGGCCAACGTCAGTGTGTGGCTCAACGGATTGCCAGCAACCAATCCGTACAGAGATGTTCTTGGATGAGAAATGTACGAGATTGTTTCATTCACATTGAACAGTTTTGTGTCATATTGTAGAAATGAGGCCTGAGCCACGCTCTAAGGCAATTGTTAATCACCGACTACCGAACAATATTGACGAAGCCGGGTGTGCTGTGATATTTGTCGCTGTTACGATTCAGTGCTCATTTTTAACAATTTTTGTCACTCACCTCATGGCAATGTCTATCTCTTTCCTCCCTATAGTACTCTCGACATCAATAGCAAAAAGTAACACTCTATTTTGTCGAGTAATAAGTTTGGCTCGTAAGATAAGCTAAGATCTTTAGTGTCTACGAGTAGGCTGATCAAAGCAAGTGAAAAGAAGCATTCTTTAGTCTGCAACTCATTGTGCTCAGCCCGTGTAGCTGCTGGCTGTTCAATTGACATAGAATTCAACAATAAGCTAGCTAGATCTTATCTTGAAGACACATACCAGCTCGTTTTAGTTCACCTTCTGCTGCGGAGTGAAAATCAATCACTACTTTTTTTGCTCCGTCGCTGCCGGCGCGCACGTGCACGTGCGCCGGGAACATTGCGTGCCTTGCCGACTTGAGTTTATAATTGATTTCCGGTTCCCTCGTTTCTTCTTTTTTTCATTGTCCTGCCCTTAGACAGAGCTCTAGCTTACAGTCGAGCTCGTCAATGAGATTGAGATAGAGCAGGCCTCATTGAGAGTCAGGCCGAACTCATTGGCTTGGTGTCTCGTCGCTCGTGCTGTCGTTTGAAAGTCGCTTGGCTATCTAGCTGACTGGCGCGCTCGCTCGCTCTATTGCTCGTCAGCTAGCTGGTAGAAAGTTAGCTAGAGAATGGCAAGAAGCAAAAAGAACCCACAATCAAATGTGCTGAGCAGCGAGCCGTGAAACACCGTCGCTACTTCTCCTACTTCTAGTTAGTTTTCTATTCTCTGTGGGCCATAATTCACACACATACACACACATACACACACATACACACGCACACACACACACACACACACACACACACACACACACACACACACACACACAGAG
>JAIFTH010000654.1:0-19636 GCA_019968535.1 Fragariocoptes setiger | reverse complement strand
CACCGATTGCACCGATTGCACCGATTGCACCGATTGCACCGATTACACTGTGTCATGTGTCGCCAACTACTGTGTCGCTGATTCAAACACTTGTACTCGAGCAGAACTTGCAGAGAACAACATTGTGAATGTCGCTTCGTGCAATCTGTAGTGTCGTGAGATCATCGTCGTCTCGCTCTTCATGACCACTGCTTCATTAAACATACACTAGCACCATTGTGTGTTAGTTTTTATTATTGTACTTCACTGAAGTGAGTTTTATGTCACTAAAATCTCCTCAACTTTTTATTCTTTTTCGTTCAATGGTGAGAATTCCAAGCTCTTAGCATCGAGACACCGATTGTCCACTTGTCTCGATGTTGATTGGCATAAATAAAGTGGTGTACAAGCACACAAACTCATATTAAGTGGTGCCATGGTTTGTTTAGTTAGTCATGTGCTCACTACGATGTTGTGTGTTTGCAAAATTACTCAGGCGCCACAATTGCGAGACAAAATTCATTTAGAGAGAAAGACTAAGTTTTTTTTCTCCATTTTATTTCTAGCATCACTTGCTCTGACTTGTGAGTCAGGTCACACACAACAAAAGTGGTCAACTGGATTAAGCGCGTGCCTAAGAATAAGTTGCTTGTCGCAAGTTCCAATTAACCACATCCTGTTCACTTTCCACTGCTCGAATGCTCGACAAGCGAGAGTCCTATACGACGACGAGCAAGACGATTGCACAACGCGGCCAGCCACTTAATCGACTTTGTGGCCAATAATAGGATGGCTGGCGTGCCACTGATGCGTATCGTTGCACCTGTAGCTCACCTGTGGCGCACTTGGCGCGTGGCAACAGTAGCTGCCGACCGAGACAACAGAGTAACAGAGTAAAAGAGGCAAAAGAAACAAGTGCTGTTCTTCTTTCTTGTCAGTTTTTGACACAACACAACACAACAAAACAAAATACAAAACAAGACATAGAACAAGAAGTCTTGAGATTAAGTCAATGCAAGCTCGCACAACATGGACGTCGTGCTATCTTGGCACGCGCGCCGCAATCGATCACCTCGAAAGCTATCGATCATCGAGAACATGCATTGCTGACGCTCACTCGTAAGATATCATCAGCCCATGATATTTTTCGGACTAACAGCCGCGCAACAAGTTATGCACGCAAATAGTTGCTGTTAGTGGCTGACGTTGTAATTGCGAATCAATAGCGTGATTGATCTTGTCGTGGTTGTTCGTCGTCGTCCTATATGTGACACAACAAAGCAGCATTGCTTTGATCTGTGATGAACAGCATCAGAATATTCATCGTTGCGTAATCAAGTTGTGGCTTTCACGAATTGCTCATCTCAGTACCAAATGCACTTGTTGTTACCATATCTATCGCTTTCGTGATCGTGTACTATCATTTGTGCAACATACAGATGGCACACCTGTAATTGCAACCTGTAACTTGCACGGTAACGATTACAGCAGCAGCAGCAGCAACAACAACAACAACGAATTCGATGATGCCACGACTATTACGCAATATCCAAACAAGAGCCAATTGAACGATGAACAGACGAAAAGAGAAAGACGAACGACCACCGGCTGATCTTAAAAACTCTATTCTTCGTTGTGACCGATTGTTGTTGTTGAATAGCAAAAATAGAACCAATTTAAGTGGTTATTGCTACTCATTTCATCTGACGTTGCTACTTATTCGAAATGAAACGAAAAGAAACGAAATGATTGAGGAGAAAATAGACACTGGCGAGTTGCTGTTGTTGTTCTCGTGATTGTTGCTGCTGCTCGAATGCGTAAATGTGCTGCGTTGTGTAGCACGTGCTCCAATTATTATTATTACAATTGAAGTGCTATTCAACATTGATCAGTGGTTTATTTAGTGCAAAAGAAACTAACAATAATATCGCATCCATTTCTCGTGTGTTAAACGCTCCCAGTTTAAAGTTTACAGCTTCATGTTGTGTGAAGCAAAGTGCACCTCTCTTGATTGGACCTTTTTTTGTAATGAATAACAAATGAGATGATGATTGTTAAGCGTGAGCTTGTGCTAACTATCGCACATCCAACGAACTAACGAGCGAACGAACTCTCGTTTCTTTTGAACAAACGAACCTCGACAGCGAATTGAAGCGAAACGAAACGAACGATGCCACCAAACAACAGTTTGGTTCGCTTCAATCATCCAACGTTTGTTTCTGCTGCTGTTGACGGACTCAAAATGAAACAATCACCCAATCATTGGTCTTGGCGTTCGACGTTACGTTGTACTCCTGCTTTCAATATAGTGTAAACAGGTCGCAAACAAACAGGTGCTCTTGCAGCATCTCAAGACACTTTCGTTGTTGTTGTAGCAATCAGTTTTCTTTTCTTTACAATCAACGTTTGAATGACGTACCGTTTTGTTCTACTGTGTGTGTGTGTGTGTGTGTGTGTGTGTGTGTGTGTGTGTGTGAGACAAGTAACGTGTACTAGTCGATCAATAATAGCAACAACAACAATCTATTGTCATAAGTTTGCTGAGTGAGTGAAACAAACTGTTGTTGTTTTGCTCTTTCAAAGATCGCACCTTAAATTGAGTTCGTCCGTCCGTTCGCTTGCTCGCTTGCTTGATTGCTTGTTGTGACTGCAAGCAATGAACAAATGCGTTGCTTGTCCGTTGTCAGTTTGATTGTTGCATCATTCGTTTAGCTTGTTGCATTGGTAGCGGCGCATTAGTAGCAACCAAGTGAGTGAACGAGCAACAGTTGATTTGTTGAACAGTCGAATGTTGTGCTCATGTAGTGACGAATGATGGCGACGATTTCTCTCAAGGGCATCGCTCGACATACGAGCTTCGTAGAGGAGAAGAGCAAATTCACTTGATTGCTCGTCGAATCAAGTGTTCATTCGGTGCTGCTCAATGCTTGACACACACAGCCTGTATTGCAACGTATGCTCACAAACATTGCTACAGCAACACAGGCTGTGTTACACAGCTACAGGTGCAACACACACACACACACAGGTCACAAACACAATAATAACAAGATAACAGACAACAGCAAAACAGTAACAAAACAGAATGTGGAATAAAAAAGAAGAGCAACACAATACAGATTGTGGACAACGAAATAATGGTTGTTGCTGTTGTTGTAAAAGAAAAGAAAAGAAAAGAAAAGAAGGACAACAACAACAACAACAACAACAAAGCGAATGACAGTGTGACCTAATGATACGCGCAAACAACAAGCGTACACACAATAGCGTCGAGCTTGTTGTGTTTACTATTGAATAACAACGTACTCGATTCGGGCCAACCAAGCAAGCAACCGACGACGGACGAACTAGCGACAAGAACAAAATGTTTCCCAAAGTCTTTTGCTAGCACGGTGTCACTAGCTACTTGGTTGCGTAATATTGTGAAGCAGCCAAGCAGGTAAAGAGAAGCTCGTGAGCTATCTATGGCTCGTTGGTCAGTTCGCTTTTTTAACTTTGTAAGTGGCACTCGTGATCTCTTGGTGTGTTGTATTCTTGGGCAGCAAAATAGTCGGCTAAACTATAAGCTCGGCTCAGTCTCAATAGCTGCTGTTGCTGCTTATGGTCGAGTTGAGTGGTGTACAGTTGGCATGTAATTGCATAACAGTGGCAAGTGATTATGCCTGTAATCATGCGTGCGTGATCGTCAGCAAGTCACGACATTCGAATACACTCGATTGTCTGCTTCTATAAATTGCACATGGCAGCATTAATAATAAATGAAAAGAAAAACTCTCTTTTCCGCTACAGATTCGGTAGCAAACAAATCAAGAGCAAGTGTTGTTGTTGTTGTTAAGCTGCAGTTGCTTGTAAGTTACAAGCAACTGCACTACTGTAAGGTTGCATGTTGCACAATACATGTGCCCACTGTACATGCGGATCTTTCAACGTTCAACTTTGTATGTTTGATGTTGTTCACTGTTCAATATTTACTGTCAATGCTTCACCAACAACATTGGCTTTATAATAATATTGTGCATGAAGAAGAAGATGATGATGATGCAACACCACCACCACCAATAAAGGGCGGCCACAGCTTCTCATGATCTCTTGGCTCACTGACAGCGAAACAACATCAGCACCAAACAGGAGCAGCAAATATAATAATAATAATAATTATTAGAGCACGAACATACGCATCGACATTGAGGCAAAAACATTGACTTTGACTTTGTTTGGCCGACTGAACGAGAGCTCGATTTTTATTGCTTGTGTGGCAAACAACAGCAAGCTTGACGAGGTTGTGTTGGTTGCCAATCAAACAAACATTGCCAGTCAGTCGGTCGATCGGTCGAGCCAGCGAAAGAACTTTGACGCCCATACGAACAACAACAAGTGGCAACATAGCACACACTTGATTTCGTTGGAAAACAGCGGTTTTCGCGCTCTTCTATACAATGTTCACGATCAAATGTTGTGCAATAGTAGCTACTGACTTACAAGTCAGTGAACGATTTCAATAATGAGTGGCTCGTGCTACTGGAGTGTCCAAGCATCGCTACTAACTCGACATATCCTTCGCTTTGCAGCAATGATGATTGTCTGATGCATGAATCTCGAACGAGCGAGTAAGCTTGAGCTTGATATTGATGATGATCGTCTTGCTCTGGTCGTGGACGTCAACAAAGTGATGTGTGAGTGTTGGCACCAATCTTGGCCGAGTTCACTCAGCACACTTGGCGTGGTTTGCTTGCGTGTAACATCGTCAAGAATACAATGTCTTGCCAACAAGAAGAGCATAATTTGCATACAGCCAAGTGGATGCTTACACGGGACAAAAATGATTTGCAGCCTCAACTCAACTGCTTGTTGCTTGTGTGTTGCAACAAGTGCAGGTCGTTGTTGTTATGGATCGACGTCCATATTGTCGAAGCGAACTGTGTGTGCGAGTATTTTTAGCTTCGCATTTGGTGCATCAATGCACGAACTTGACGATACAACGTAGCAGAGCACACGGAAAAGAAGAAGAAGAAGAAGAAGCAAGCCTGTGATTAAGCGAAAAGACAACGATGACGATCCAGATTGCATTTGTTGCTCAAACTCAAGGTGCGCTGGCCAAGAGATCAAGCAAAATGCAATCAAGCGAGCAAGCAAGACTAGCAGCAGTTGTGTCAGTATTGTTGCAGCGACTAATGTGCGTGTCGCTAATGATCCGCGAGCCAATCATTACGAGAATGCTAACTCGAAGCATGGTAAGTCAAGTCAAGTCAAGGCAAGGCAAGGCAAGCCAAGCTAAGCGTCGAGCCAAAGTCAAAGCCAAAAGAAGAGCAAGAGAAAAAAAGAAAACAGTTGTCTGTAAGTGTGAGCCTAAGTTAAGCAACACCAGTAGCGGTCGACATCGCCAACAAGCAGCAGTGGTCAGTGCCAGCAACAAGTGTAACAAGTGTTGGTCTATGATTTTCTAAAAAGCAATGCTGATTTTGATGGAAAAAAATGAAAAAAAAGGGGATGCCATATTCAAATGCTACGTAATATAACATAATATGCAATTGGCACTTTAAAACGAGCGAGCGAACGAACAAAATCAACTCGGCCCAGATCACTCGGTGCTCTGGCTCGTGTAATGCAACACTAGCTCTTATTGCGGCAACAGTTGCTTCTCTTGACACACGCACACACATGGTAATAAGCATGAGCTTGCTGCTACCTGTTGTTCGTCTCTAATCAGGCTAATGACAGCGAGTGACGTCGACGAACTGTTGCAGACACAATTGAGTTTTGGCCAAACTCGAGCGACAATGACACAAGTCGAGCTGAGCGGCGTAATTGCACAAGCGAGCACTCTAGTTGTTGCTGTTGCTGTTGCTATTTGCGCGTGTGATAGACTCGAGACTGAGAGAGCGCATAGCACAGAACAGGAAGTTGTGACCATTTTATGGCCACATCTGATATTTTTTTATATGCAACAATTCGCAGCGCAACAATTCGATTTGCTACCAACAACGACAACAATCATTTTCACCTTGCGAGAGTTGTTTCGTCTTCACTCACATCAAGCTCAGCTCAACTCAATTCAACTCCAACTCCAACTCATCTCAGCTCATCGTAAGCTCTCTCTCTCTCTCTCTCTCTCTCGTCGCGTCAGCTCACTGGAGTCGAACATTAAGTTAAGCGAGCGAACGAACGAGTGATAAATTCAGTATGAGCGAGTGTACGAGTGTGCGAGCCCTCGACTCCAGTTCGAGTTGAGTGCTCGTTTGGAATTTCCGCTGTCAGAATTTTTTATTTTGAACAATTAAAAATTGTTTGTACTTTTGTGTTGGTCAATCATTTGTGTCTTGATAATTTGTTTCTCTGTTGCTGTTACTGTGCCGCTGTTTCTCATCAACATATTGTCTAAGATATTATGACGCACTTAAGTGCAAAGTGAATAATGTTGCTTCTGACTAAGTCTCAACAATGTTATGCCCGTTGGCGACACAATTGTGCATTTCATAAACACGTCAAGTCAATGTGAACCATGTTCAGTTCAACCGACATATTTCTTCTTCTTCTTCTTCTTAAGCAAGACGTTGCGTAACATGCACTTGTTTCTAGCGTGCACTGATTGGTGATGCAGAGCATGCTAAACGACTGAGATGCCACACACGCCGGAAATACCACAAATTCGACGATGCGAGCCGAGTTAAGCGCTCGTTGACGCTTGTTGGCCAAAGTTTATGCGTGCGTCATGGTGGCGCCACTATCGTCATTGTCGACAACAACAATTGGCGCGTGCAATTGGCTCAGGTATTCGAACCATCACATGAATTGTGTGAATTATACAGCAGCGGTCATTGGCAGCCAGTGCGAAGCAAGACGAAACGAGTTGTGTGAAAATTTCGCTCTCTTTGCTATCGCGAATTAATTTTATTATTGCTTGAATCATTGTGCGTCCGTTTGTTTGTATAAAATTCTATATATTCAAATTGTACTTTCATTCGCGAGTTTCATCAGCATTTGATTGGTGCGTGTGTGCATTCAGTTTGTGCGTGCAAGTAGGCGATTTGTGCTATGCTGTGTTGCTGCTTGCAAGTTCCAGCGGCTTTCCTTTGTCGTCGACAACGTGCACACCGCCGTTCAACGGCCACTTTTTTTGTTTATGTCTTTGTTTTAATCTTAACTGTAACTATGACTCGCACTGATTGTTGACACGACGACGACGCTGGCCAATTAAAGGCGACACGTGCTTTGTTGCATGCAAACCGAACCGAACCGAAACGCACACCGCACCGCACAGACACAATAAAACACCAATAAGCCAAGATCAAGAAACAAGAGCGGAATAGAAAACAAAACAAACAAACAGCTTGAGCAGAAAGTCGTCGTCTTTTTCGAGCGAGTAAGCAAACAATTGATAGGCTAGCCATCGCTCGCTCATAATCGGCGCATAAATACTTCTTGACTGTTTGCTCTCACCTGTTGCTATTTCTATCGCGTGGCACGGCGTGGCGTCCAGTTTCTGGGTCAAAATCTCTGCTGCTGTTGCTGTTATTGTCATGGTGGCCAATATTGTTGCCGATCATCAATAGTCAATAGCCAATAGCCAATTGTAAAGGGTCAGACGTGCATTTCCCACGAGCTTTTGTTGTCTAGTTGGCATTCAATTTGGACATCGTTTGGCTACCAATTTGTTGTGCTATGCTGTGATGTGATGAGACATCAAATGGGCTCATATTGAATCTAATCGAATTTATTCGAAAGAGTAGAGCAGAGCAGAACAGAATGGATCATAGAGAATGAGAATAGAATGGAGCAAAAGAGAACAGAGAATGCAATTGTCTATGCAAGAGCGGTGCATTCAATAGAGTGAGAAAGAAGAAGAGAAGAGAAAAGATCAGTTGATATCAAGAATACATCAGATGTTATCGCGGGCGGTGTCGACAAAGCAAATTGAGTGAGAGGCTGAACGAAGTGCACAATAAAAGCTAAGTAAAACACACGAAGTAACAACACACGCACTCAAAATGTAAGAGCATTGGAATAAACAAAGACAGGTGTGTAGCCAGCGGAACTGCTGCTGCTGCTGCTTGATCTAAATTGAACGGTAGGCTCGGTGTTCAGTGTGAACGGCTCGACTCAAGTGCTCTTTCGCTTCTGTCGGCTCTATTTTTTCCCTCTTCTTGTTCTTCAATCGATACTTGGCTTTTCACTAATTCAGTTTTACGTACACACTGTTTAGTTGTTGCTCACTGTTCATGATAGAATATAACAGCACGCTAATATTGATGCTGCTGCTGCTACTTTAGATGTTGTTGTCGATGCTAATGTTAATTTGGTGTGGCTGTGACGAGCACGGTGACTATGGTCTCATGTGGCCGCCGCCACTGCACTTGCTAGCTCGATTGCCGCCGCCCAAATGGTCGCTCAAATATTACGTATCGGCGCCAATGAGAGCGAGCGAGCGAACAAGAAAGAAACTAGTGAATGGTTGCTGCTGTAACAAGTGATCGATGGCCAAATCATGCGAGCGCCACTGAATTATGCGCTCATACTTAGCCTTTTGTCGTGCTTTGTGTGTCTCGACACACAAAGCGATGATGACGATGACGATGAACAGATTTCAAAGAGCACCACACATATTGCATCATCATCATCATCATAATCAACAGCATTACACTTGTAGCTGTTGCTGTAGCTGTTGCAATTGGATGATGGACAAAGCAACGCGCGATAGCTGAGCAACTGAAGCAACAGATGAAAGAAAAGGCGAGCCATCAACAGTAAGCAAGCAATGAACAACAGCAGCTAGTGAGTTAAGTTCAGTTCAGTTGAATTAAGTTGGATCGAGCTGCGAGTTGACCATAGTGAGCAGCAAGCCATCTTTACCTTTACATTATCTTTAGCGTTCGTTCGTTCGTTCGCTCGCTCATTCTTTATCGTTTCATTTCAATTTTATTTGCCACAGTTAAAATCACTCTCAACTTGTACGTAACGCGCTCATCAATTCAGCTCATTTCAGTTCACTTGTGTTCAGTCCACAATCAGCAGCTCACACAATGTTAACCTTGAGCGTCCTTTTTTGCGCTTGTCGATTTTCTATTGAACAGCTCGAGTTGGTAACGATCGATTTGTTTCAGCTTCCAGTGTTCGTTTTTGCTTGGCCTGCTTATTGCTCGGCTTCCTTCGTGTCCTAATATTCCTCCTCTTTAGAAATATTGTGTGTGTGTGTGTGTGTGTGTGTGTCCGTGTATAGCCACACAATATTTCTCAGCAAGTCTGCATGTGCAGGACAACAGTTGTTGTTATGGTTGCAGGTGCACATTGATTGACCTTGATTGATACCTGACTACTATTTCTCTTGCTCTTCGATGCATTGTCACACAAACAGACAGGCAGAATATCGACACGCCCCACATCGATCATGTCGTCCAGTGTGAGTGCGTGTGTAATAGCACGTTGACGCACAACACATCAAGCGAACTAGCATGAAGAAAATGATCGACGCAAAGCAAGACAGGACAGGACAAAACAAAAACAAATCGATGCGCGATCGATCGAATTTTGAATTTCCATTTTGTCGTTCTTTTTTTGATTTTGATTTTGATTTTATTATAACAGCAAGCAAGCCAAGAGCAAAAGGAATGATAATTGGCGCTCTTGCTACACACCCGATATCGATATTCGATTCGATTCTATTCAATTCGGTTCGGTTCGATGCGATTGGCGACGATATGATACGAGGCGGACCATTTCGATCACATGCATTCTTTTGAAGCTTGGATATTTTCCAAATGCTCATTGTTGCCGACGACATATTTTCTCAGTTATCTCGCGCACAAAATATCAATTTGTGTAAAATATTGTGTGGGTTACGTCACGCTAAACGTGTGTGCTGCTGCTTGACAACTAAACCTAAGTGTGCAGCCTATACAGCACACAGTTGGCTTCTCAGTTGAGTTCAGTAAGTTGGTGTTTGAGCCAACTCTCTTTTTCTGTTGGCAATCATCAGTGAGTAATAGTCAGCAAGCAACTAGTGTGCAGCGAAATATTGTTGACACGAATCACGCCACGCCAACATAATCGTCGTCGATCGTCGTCAATCGTCGTCAATCGATGACGCTCGGCGCACGTCAAATGTCATCCGATTGGTTGCGGACTCTAAACTAGTCACTCTTTCTAGAGTCAGACTTTACTCGCTTTGTGTTTGAATCTTGGCACACGACACTCACAAAGAATCCTATATTGCCATGCTCGTTTCATAGCTTGCAAGTGATCAGCGAATAATAAGCGAGATTTATTCTTTTGCTCACAACTAAAGCACTCATTCATTATTGACCACTCACCTTGTTGGTTACTTTATTTGTCACATTGAAACTTATAGAATATTTGTCCATTCCAAGTTTCCGGCCCAAGCACTAGTAAAGTAGTACAAGTAGTTCCACATTGGCACTCGAACAACAACAGCAACAACAATAAACTGAACGACAAGACAACAACCGACGAACGATTAGCAGATAACAACTCAGGTGTTGTAAGACCGCCCGCTCAGTTTGTCGTCGTTCAATTCGATCGTCGTTAGTGTGTGTGTGAGTGCGAGATTAGAAGCAAATTATGGATCGATTATTCACCTCACATAGTGTGATAATTTATTGCTGATCGATACCAACAACAACAGCAACGACAACAATAACAACGTAGAGTGTGATCGACGAGAGTGTCTCTTGTCATTGAATTGTGCTGTGTTGTGTGCTGTTTTGTGACTGACCACTGGAACATTGTGCGTCTGCCTATGTTGGACATAATTTGGCGCCATTTGGCCTCCAGTGTGCAAATGTTTGTACACTTGAAGCCAACTTGAATGTTTTGCACGCGTGAGCAAGAGAACAGAGACGAGCTGAAAGAAACGAGAAAGAACAAGCGAGTGAGCGAGCGAGATTGAGAGAAGAAGAAACCACTTAAGGTAAAAAAATGATAATAATAACAATGTCTCATTGTAAGCATCAGCACAGTCGGCGGTCAGGTGCCACACACACACAGCCAACAGACAAACAGACAGAGAATATAGTGCAGAGAACACTTTTATTTATTAAAGCATGCTGAACGGACAATGCGCACCTGGTTGCTGGTGCGAGTCTGTACGATCGTCGTCATTGAGTGGAGACGAACAAGACAAACGAACGACGATTAATCGATTAATCGTCGCCTCTCGTTCGCTCGTTTGTCTGTTGTCTATTGTCATGTCGCGCCGTGTCGTGTCGTGTCGTGTGCTCTCAATGCAGCAAGTATCGTGCATTGCTGTTAATAGCGTGCCAGCCAAATCGGTGGCCGACTGTCCGCTCGTCCATATTGATCGTTATTAATATCGTTGGTAACATCGCATCGAGTAGTCTCTCACACACTATTTCGAACTGTTTTGTTCATCTGACTGCACGTGCAGCAAGCCGCTAAATGATCGATTTGTGATTACCTCTTCGTGAGTTTCTCTTCTTTTTCTTCAGCGCTGAATTTCTACTCGCGTTGTGTTGTGAAAAACATTTACTTGTTGTATTTGATGTGTGTGTGTGTGTGTGTGTGTGTGTGTGTGTGTGTGTGTGTGTTGGACGATCAACGGAACACGTGACGAGCGAGCGAGCGAATTGCTTACCAAGTGATCGACCGACTCATTGCATCTTTTTAAAATAAAACTTGAATGCGTGCAATTGCACCAACTGCGACTGCACAATTGTTTTCCCTTTGTTGAATGTCGCCGCATTGCAAATGTTTCCAAGTGAGCTTTCTCTCTTTCTTTCTCTTTGAAAGAACACACGAATGAGAGGTTAACTGGCGGACAGACGAACAAGCGATGCTGAACATCATGTTTTCACTACTCACTTACTCTGATCAATGGCCCGCATCTTTTGCACTGAATTTGAAATTAGACTTTCTCTTTTTGTTTGTGTTTGTTTCACATAAACCTAGAAAATGACCAATTAATAGAGTGAGAGAGAAGAAGAAAAAACAAGAATGAAGCGAAATTTGTCTCACGAGCATGAGAAAAACGATACAAACAACAAGTGAAAATTCTCTTCATCAGAATTTCATTTAGAATTCTGAGAGAAATTTAGAACTTTATGGCTCAAACTTTATTCTGGCTTCCAAATATGCAAACTACTTGCTGTTGCTCTCGCTGCAATTAACGTGCGCTCTTTCTTTTGAAATGGTCATTCGATCGCCGGAAGTCAGTGAAACACACACACAGACGTCCAGGTGCTGTTTCCTGTGTGTGCAATGTGATTTTCACTTTGGCTGAATTTTCTTTGCTGCGCTTCGTTTCGTTGTTGTGTGCCATCAAAGTGAGTCGAGTCGAGTCAAGTTAAGTCGAATGTGTGTGCTCATCGATTCGTTGTTCTTAAGCAAGTAAATTGCAAATGCACGCCCTAATTGTGCCGTACAATTCGCGTTCGTCATTCTCTTTCTCTTCTTCATCTTCTTTTGCCTCGGCTTCGGCTTCGTTACTTGTGCCGTGTGTCAAATGCAGAACAAAGTGGAAAAGAACGGTTAATCATACAACGAATAGTGCTCGTTGGGCTCAGAAGAAGAAGTTGAATTGTCCAATTTCAATTGCCATTGTGATAACGGTAAAGATTGTGACTGTGTGTGAGAGAGAGAGAGAGAGAGAGAGAGAGAAAACGGTGAGCTATAGTTTTGTTGCTCACGTGTTGACAGCATTGGCCGCCGGAGGGCAGCACTCACACATTCAATGCTGATAGGCACGCCAAAGCTTACGGCCAAGATTACAGCTAAGTAGTGCACTCAGTAAGTTTAGTTTGAATGGAGCAAATGGTCAATTGGTGCATTCAAAGTCAATAGCAAAAGCCACACGACGGTATAAAACAAAACAATACAAAACGTGGAGCCAAAGTTTGGCCGGCCGATCAAAATTTGAGGTGCCGACAACTGCGTACTCGGCAGCTGCACTTGCGACAGCTTCTTTGCTTTTGGATCAGAAAAAGAAGAAGAAGAAGAAGAAGAAGCAGAAGAAACGATGCTTTTATGAAAACAAAACAAAATCAGCAGCAGCAACAACAGCGACAACAATGACGACGACGACACAAAGAAGCGTAGCCTCTAATTCTCTGAACAACAAAGCGAGAGAGCGAGAGAGAAATAGCTTCGAGTTGACGTTCCAACTTAGTGAGTGCAACGTGTGCTTTTATTACAGCGCTTGAAGATTGTGAGCGAGCAGGCCATCAATTAATGCAGACGAGCAACTCTTTGGTCGTTCAAATCAACTTGAGCTGCTGCTCAACTCGTGCACGAGTTAAGTAGCAGTGGCGTTGCCACGAGACTTGCGACGGCAGCAAGCGACGGCCAGGTGAATAGCACACCTGGTCCATCGTCGTCTGCCTACCAGCCAGCCAGACAGACAGACAGATTGACACACCTTCAATGTGCACACTGCTGTGTACACTGAGCTATATGTAGATGGCATGACACCTTCGCGCGTGACCGCTATGCGGCGCTTCATTTAGCAGACCTCAAGTCGCTTGTAAGCCCCAAGGCAAACGAGACAGCGAGCGAGTGTACGAGCGCACGAGCGCACGAGCACACGAACGAACGAAGATAATTTCATGTTGGCTGCACCACTCAACTCTTCTTTGCTGTCGATCGCTCGAGTTTGAGTCGGACAATTGAATTGAATTCAATTTCGAATTGATTTTAGCGAGCAACATCATCAGCTGGCAAAGAGAAAAAACAACACATGACTCTTTAACTGTTGATTGTAGCTCGAGCCTACTGTACTTCCGGCTTAATTGGTTCACTTTGGACTGATTTATCGACCAGAGCAGCAGGAGCAGCAGCAGCAGCAGCAGAAACAACAACAACAGTGCGCGCACGTGTTTATCACACAGCGACGATCTGGACTTGAATTGATTTTTGACACGCAGACAGTGGGCACAATCAGCGCACATCAAGTCAAAACATGAGTCTGTCATCGTTTTCGTCATTACTTCACTTCTTGAACTTGGCTTGTTGTCGCTGCTGTTGCCAGCTGTAACATTGGCCTTATTTGAGTCGATATTAGCAACAGCTGACAATCGCTAATCTTGAAAAAAATCAACTTAACTAAAATTGAAATAAAAATTAAAATTGAAATTACAACCAGTCAGAGAAATAGTCACACAAACGCACAAGCAGCTGATTGTCGCGATACTCGAACGGGGGAAAAAGTTGATCAATTTTGAGGCGGACAAACGACAGTGCAGCCGTTGGATGAAGTAGAAAATGGACTCGTTTCGTTCGTTCGTTCGTTCGTTCGTTCCTTGGTCAAAGCAAGCGGTGACAGCATCGAGCTGCAGTAGCAGGGCAATCATCGATCTTGTGCGTGAGTGCGTGCGTGCGTGAGTGCGTGCGTGCGTGCGTGCGTGCGTGCGTGCGTGCAACCTGCGAACTGTTTGCACCGAAATATTTGCCTCCGTTGACTAAATATCGTTGACATCTCGATAGTGAGCCACACAGCACGCACTGGCACACAAAGCGTTAATCGGCTCGAATCGAAGGCAAATCACGAAAGGCGACAAATCAAGTAGAAATGAAGCTCTCGCTGACCATACGGCGCACAACACACGCACACAACTTGATATGATGCTCGTATCGAATCACAAAATCAGGTGACAGCGAGATTGAGATTGAGATGAGTTGGATGCAAGTGCGCTGCTTGTGCGATTTACGTGCGTTTCATGTGACAGATTCGATTGGCACAGTGATTGCACTTATTCGCTGATCGTTGATAGCCGAGAGTCGAGAGCTGATTGCTCGCTTGATTCAATCTGCCAATTCAGTTCAATCTGTTAGCGCGTTATCGCAGTGGCGATTGCGCGCACACACAGCGCATTGACGATGGCCAGCAAGATCGATGAACCTGTTGATTGGACTTGTTGATAATGTGGTGCCGTTGTCAATGCTGCGTCGTTCTCAGCATAACGACGTGCAAAAAAGCATAGCACGCTTACGACCACAACCGACTATGTTCGACTGTAATATCAGCAGAGCAGCTACCGCTGATCGATTCGCGCGTGTTCGTTTGCTACTGTGCCGTTGCTACCACTGCCGCTTCCATTGCCGCTACTGCTGCTGCACTAACTGCACTGCATAACTGGCTAACCTGAACACTGACCACTGACCACTAACCGACTACTAACGATGTTGTGTGTTAGCGTCAGCATCAGTTTTGCTACGTTCGATAACAAACATTCCTTGTGTTTCTAGGCTCTTTCGCTTACCTTGATCAAGGTTTGCCTGTGTGATTGCTGGTCGTGCGGCGTAACGCACCACCAGCAAGCTGGCCAAGCGCCACACGAACCAACTTAAACTGCTTGCTGCAGTTTGTGGCCGGCGCGGCTACTGCAGTGGTCTATCAGATTCCAATAAAAGGTCAACACTTGAAATATTGGCTGTTATATTAGTGCTGTTGATGGCTAGATATTTGGCGCTCGCTCGAACGCCATCAATTTTGATCAAGTAATTCGTACGACGATGCCGTTCTATGGCAACCAAGAGAGCAACGAGCGAGAAGTAAGTGAACGAAACAACGAAAGCTTGGAAAGAAAAAGTTGAACTATTAATTATGATATTGTCCTCGCTATCGATTGCTCACGCACAGCTGCGATTGCTGGCCAAATTCCTTCTCTCACTTTATTCGTTTCCTTTCGAATAACTCGAGCTTCGATTTCTCTCGAACCAAAGTTGAATTATTGCTGCATTCATCTGTCTGCCTACAAGTGCCATGTTCTCACTTGTTGTAGTAGTAGCAGCAGCAGCAGCAGCAGCAACTGTAGCCAATGAGAAATAGCAACAAGAAACGAGCTAGAGCTTGGTATGGCCAAACATTGATAAAGCAAAAGAAGAGGTCAATCAATCGGTCGCTTATCCTTTGACGCTGCGTGCGTGCAGAATGTAAACAATTTTCGTTGCAAGCAACAGCAATACACCAAGCTTAAGGTGCGCCCGTGAATATTTCGCACGTGAACGGGCAGTGCGTGTTAGCCTCGTCTTTATGGACGAGTACAAGGACGAAGACGACACGAGACACGAGACACGAGATACGGACGGTGTTTCATTTCATTTTGCTATGCATTTTCATTTTGCACGCTCACGCTGGCTGGTCACGTCGGTCGCTAAAGATAGAGAAGCACACACGTACACGCACGCACATGCATAGACTGGCTCAAAGGTTCACGAGCCAGGTATTAAGCGATGAACAAGAGAAAGAATGAACGAGAACAATGCGCGTTGGTCGGTGTCGTCGCCAAGTGTCATGAGATGCTGCACCAGCACACTTTGTTACTGATGCCTTGACCGATTAACACCACACTCGTTCGTTCACAATTAATCTGTAGGCGGCTCGCGACCATAGCATTGGCCAACGAAGAACGATATACTTCGACTATGGCGACAGCAACAACGACGCTACACGAAAAATCAACAACATCAACAACCGCTTGTGAACAATTGTCGCCGCGGAGGAGAAACAATTGTTGTTGCCATTGCTGGTGCCGGTGCTATTTAGCCACAATATTTCGATAGCGACACACAACATTTGCTCATACGCTCATTAGTTAGAATGAAAATGAGGATGAGAATGAGAATTATCGTTGAACATGGAGAAGATTTAGAAATTATTCGAAGAATTAGAGTTGCAATTGGTTGGAATATGGTCAGTCCATCGTGCACTCTGCGTGCATCGACAAGCTAACGATGCACGAAGAACACGATACACGTGTGCTCGATTCACATACAAACAGACAATTTGAATGGAAAATTCCCAGGTGTTCGCTTTGATCAAACCAAACTAAACTGAACTAGACACATATTTGTGCTCGCTCGCCCTCTCGTTGGGGTTGGGGTTGGGGTTGGTGGTTGTGTTGGTGTCGATATGCACTACAATATTTATTTATTCAACATACATATTGTCCCATGCTAGTATGTAATAACAAGTTCGATTGGTGGCACACGCACGCACTCAATCTATTAGCGGCATAGACGTGTTTGGGTCTCAAGTGAGCGACGCGTAGTTGCTGGCAACACGAGACTTTGGAACAATCAATGGAATGGACCATTGAAGTGAAGCACAAACACAAGCTCGACTCGACGAACGATTGGCCTCTTTGCCGTCGCTTCTTGTTGGCTCTCAATCTTGGCCTCACGTACGTAATGCAACCTAAGCGAATATGTACTATTTTACCCAAGATTGAATTTAACAAACTACTTCATGATTTTTTTTTTGAATTTGTGAACATACAAATGAGTTCGTTACTGCGCACACTCTTCGTTCGTTCGCTGTTCGCTCGCTCGCTCGTTCAATGCGAGCTAGCAATAAGCGCACTCACACACTGCATCGCATTGCCGTTCTGAATGCGCGTGAGCGCATGCGCGAACCTGGCAGACACAACAGCAGTAGCAGTAGCAGCGACATGGATGCGAGCGAACGACTGAGACGCAGCATCAAGTGAGCAAGTGAGCAAGTGAGCGAATGAGCGAGTCAAGACACCAGTTGAATGTTTGAATTGACTCCTCGAGGACCTCGAGAAATCAAGCGACACGTATTGAAATCAAGAAGAAAGTTAATTGAAATTTAGTTTTAGATATTTAGTTTGATCAAAGTTTAGATTTGAAATTAAACTAGAAAGCAGAATCAAGGAAAATGTTTGCACCGATTGATCGACCGCTCGATTTGAGCCTCAAGAGTACTCGCTCGAAGCATTGCGAGCAGCGCAAGTCGGCCAGTAGTGCGGCTATCGCTTTCGTGGGCGTCGTCGAGAGTCGAATTAAGTTAGCGGAATCAAATGTTGTCGGCACCACAAACACAAACACAAACACAACTACAAGCAAAAGTACGACTTCACCAATTGTTGTGACGACGAAAAAATCACGCCAACGCACAATGTTACCGTGCGACTATTGCAAGAAAGCTTTCGATCGGCCCTCGTTGTTGAGGCGCCATTTGCGCACGCACACGGGCGAGAAGCCGCACGTTTGCGATGTGTGCGGCAAAGGTTTCAGCACATCGTCGTCGCTCAACACACATCGACGCATTCACACCGGCGACAAGCCGCACAAATGCAACGTCTGTGGCAAATGTTTCACTGCCTCGTCGAATCTCTATTATCATCGAATGACACACAACAAGGTAAGTCACACACGCACACTCAAACAACTACAACTATTGGCATCCAGCGGCGAGCGTTCACATAAGTGCACGTGTTGTAGCCTCTTATTGGTGTTTTTCTTTTCTCGTCTCTCGTCTCTTGTCTTGTCCTTCGCTGATCGAATTGAGGCGGCAACAACATTGCACACTATGCTAAGGATTGCATGGAATGCGTTCTTTTGACTCGATTCTTATGTGAACCTGAGTGAAAGTCGACGTTAGTTGTTGTTGATGTCATGTGGATGGGCCGTAAAAGTCGTGTGTAAGTCACACACACGCACGCACTGAAAGATGTGTAGCTCTTATAACGAGTGCAACAAGCAAGCGAGAGAGCAACAACAAGTGGTGCTGACCAATGAAGCAACAACTAGCACGCAACGCAACGAATCAGAGCAGCAAGTAAGAACAAAACGTAATCCAAATTGTAATTGTGCCACTGCCGCTGCTATTGCTGCCGTATGTGTGTGTGTGTGTGTGTGCTATGGTTGTTGCTTTGTCGAGCACTAGCAGCAGTAATTGAGCCTATGAATGTCGATCGCACCTTCGATTTGCTTCGCTCGTTCGTTGTGTGTCGTGACTTACGACGATAACGATCACGTGCTCGCGCACTCACTCAGCATAGCATTGCACAATCATCGCGGCCAGGTAGACAGGTAAGAGCGAACTGGAAAACAGGAGCGCCCCTGTGAGTTGTTCACTCACGACTTTCGCTCACAACAGCGCCAGCAACAGCAACAACAACAATAACAATAATGCGCCAAACTGATGCCCACTGATGCGGCACTATTATCAGGCAGCACGTAAGTAACCTGTTGCCGTTGCACCTGCTTACTTATTGCTGCCGATACTGTTGTTGTTGCTTTAATTCAGGTGGCAGTCGAGAGAGAGAGAGGAGCAACATTCTCGCTCGTTGCTCTCGGACGATGCAACGTATAATCGACGTTCCATACGTGGAATTGCTGCTTTGTCTTTTGCACTAATGCACGTTTTGTTAGGCGCATTGTAAGCGCGAACGAGCGTACGAACAAACAAGTCAGCAATGCGTGTTCGTGTGTCATGTTGTGACTATGTGCATGCCAATCATGCTCACAATGGTAGCAACGACCAACTACGTGACACAACAATTACGTAATGCACACTTGTTGAGTTGAGCACAACTCAACTAGTAATAGAAACAGCATCAATAGAAGCAAGCCTATAATTCGAGCAACAACAGCTAATACAAGCACAAGCCAAGTTTTGTGTGTGTGGTTACGCTAAGCTTGTTGTGACCACTAATCGAGCAACTAATTGAGTGTCGCCGTTGTTAATGTGCAGACAGCACACAGTCACTACTTGTTTCTCTTCATTTCCATTCAATTTGGTTCGTTTCAATTATTAATCTCAGCAACAAACATTGAGCAAACAAATCAGCGCCAGCAACAACATTCGCTGACAAACTCCAATGGATCACGTTTGGTGTGTGTGTGTGTGTGTGTGTGTGTGTGTGTGTGTGTGTGTGTGTGTGTG
>JAIFTH010000038.1:0-87925 GCA_019968535.1 Fragariocoptes setiger | reverse complement strand
CGCCCCCAATCCGTCGCAAAAGCTCAACCAGTGTGTTATAACTCTATCTTACAGTGGGGGTTACACAAGAGGTACGACAGGTTCGAAGATATCCGACAACGTCGCGGCGCGTTTCCAATCAAGAACCAACGTAGTAATGGTCGGATTTACCACGTGTTGTCAACTTGATGATGATGTGAGTCAAAACCGGCCGAGACTTCTACACTTAGACCCAAGATTTGACAAAAATCAACAAAATTTGTGAAATTTTTGCAAAATGTGTAAATCTTGTGAAAAATTACAAATTTTGTGTTTTGTGAAAAAATTGTGTTTCTTGTGAAATTTCGCACCCTACTCATAACACAATAGCCACAGCACTTAAACACGTAGCTGAAGTCTGATGGGTTAAAGTTCTGTTGTCCTCACGGTTGTTGATCATTGCACTGGTTAGGTGCAAAAAAAGAAACCATAGTTTTGAAAGTGATTCATTAGAGTTATTGTTATGATTATCTATTTCAACGAAGCATTCTATTACAACATATTGTTGCAGGCTATGAGGTGCCACTCTCTATTCGTTGCCATCGAGAGATTCGCTATCATTCTATAGCTATGGATCCTTTATCACTGCGATCTGATTGTCAATGTTATGGGTTGTTGTGGGCTCAACAGCTCAACTGACCAGAGGCTCAATAGCGTGCTCATTGCGTAAATAAAACAAGTGTCAATGAGCGAGCGCTAATTGGCACACAAACTCCACTAGCAATCGTCTCTTCTTAAGCAATCATCTCTTCGAGAGAAACAATTCTCAGCTCGAATTCTAAGCTGCTGTGGAATGAAAGATTCTCTCGGAGAACATTCTAATTTAGTTTAAAGGTTAAACTTGCACAAGTTCTTCAACATTCCTTATTAAATTCTCTGCTAATAACTATAACTGAATGCTTTAAACCAAGCTTCAAAACAAGTGTTGGAATCGAGATCAGTATGAACTGTTTGTGTTCCCAACAAGGTGATCCACGCGCCCGCCCGATAAATATTAACATGCAATGCAAAATATACTTACAATGTGATGTGCCAACGAGACAACATACAGTGCAAGTATGGCAACCGTTACAAGTTCAATCGTCACATTCTCTCGTTATTCGTTCTGTGGTAGTAACACGGTTATGAAAGTGTAATAGTGGCACCAGCAGTAACAATCTGTGTGCAAATAATAATAATAAAAATCAAACGATCCAATAATAACTAAGTCGAAATTATAGAGAACCTAGACGCGTGATAATGCAATTGGCACGACTAGACAGCTACCTCAAGTTACCGCTACCTGTTAGATATCGTCGGTGTGTGTGTGTGTATGTGCGTGTGAGCAGTCAAGTGCAACAATCAAGTGCATGTTGCAACATACGCAACAGAATCGTGACACAACCTAACGCCTTGAGTGTGTGTATTATTATTACTAGCTTTATTGAGTATTGAATCATTGCTGATGATGTTTGCACAGTAACACTTGTTGAGCAGATAGACCGAGATAGACAGACAAAGGCATGATTTTCTAGCCAGCTAGCTGGCAAGTTCGCTGGCAAGCTCGTTAAAGTTCGTTAAGATCGTGCCAAGATAGACAGTCACGACAAAGACACAGCAACACATAAACTGTTACATCGCGCCAACTGTAATGTGTATCAACAGTAGTACCTTATGCAACTGATGCCGTTCTTCTCTATAGAAATTGATGATGTATAGAAATGTAAATAATGAAAATTAACACCGATCGAATCTAATTGAGTTGAGTTGAGCCAAATCAAATCGAATCGATGGGTGCTCAATGAACACTATTCATCAATTAAGAACAAAGAGATCAAAATGCACAATCTGAAGCTAACTTGCAATGTCAAACTATCGTCAGAGCTTGAGAGCAACTTTATTTAGCTTGCTTACTACAGAGGTGAACTTGATTGGAAAAAGTTCAACTCTCAAAATTACTGAAGATTATGAAATCGATAATAAAATTATTATCATAGATGTTGTAGATGTGAGTGAAATGGGTCAAGTTGCGCCATCTGGTGGCAAGCAAGCTTTTAGCAGAGTTTCACAGCGAATGAATGCTCAAAGTTTGATTGGTGATAGCCAAAATGGTCGACCATCACTGGCGCCAATCATTTTAGCACAAGATGCAAGATGCATGGATGGAGAGTTTGTCAGTTTGCAGTTTAAAGTTTAATCTGTTGCATAAATCAACAGACTGAACTGTAAGCTAAACATGTTAAGATGCAATAGAGAACTTGAGAACGAATTTGGCTGCTGGACACCGAACTGAAAAAAGTGACTGACTGACTGACTTGCATGAGAAGATGCAGGTGGCGTGGAAACGGAAAGTAATCGCCGCTTGTCCGCAATCAGTCGATAGAAGCTGACGAAGAAGCAGCGAAAGACGAAGCAGCATTCATTAAACGTGTAACCTCTGACAACATGGCCATCATTTTGATCTGCACACATTCTTTGCCTCGATTCGATAGTAAATCAAGCTAGCAAACAGCAGAGCTATGTGATTTCACCTGTGATCAGTGTAAGTTGCTGAACATGACGCGCTTTTTCGCGGGTGTAAATATCGACATGTCGGGTCGACTTCACTTGACTTCACTTCGATCGATTTGACTCGAGTCGAGTCAGGTCGACACGACGAATGAAATGAGAAAGAAAAAGTGTAATGACCAGTAGTAAATTGTGCAAGTGTATCTTTGGGCCAAATGAACAAAATTTGCTAAACAAAATTGGTCTAAGAAAGACAAGACGACGTTCGTTCGTTTGCTTAAGCTCTGTTGAAATCTCGAATTACTACGAATTCTTTTTTCTTTCTCCCAACAACGAGAAAAGACTCTGTCCAATTACTTGGTGTTTCAGTGGTGGGGGCGGGGCGGGCCACTCCACTGGCTCTTCAATGTGCTCTGCAACGAATTGTGAAGAATTGTGAGAGAGCAAATGAGTGTATCAAGCAGGTAATATTGAGAACAGGTGAAATTAGCTAAATAACAAGAAGAAGAAGAAGAAGAAGAAAAGAAGCAACGCTCGAGAGAGAAAGAGAGAAGTGTCCAAGCCCCCAGGCAATTGCTCAATCGAATAGCTGCCATTACTTAGCTAGTGGCATTGCTGGTGTTACTAGAACGTTCGAACTTGAAAACGTAAAGAACGGAACGATGATCATTCCGGTGACCCAAATGCAGCTTGCGTTTCCACTCGTACTCACTCGTAAATGTAATAGTGCTGCTTGCACAAATAACGTTAGCGTTTGACACCAAATATTGATTGAAAAATTCTCTCACTCATTTATAGTTTTCTCATTTTTTTATATTTTTTTTGCAATTTAGTCTTGAAAGTTTGCTGCCTTTTTGTTTTAGAGTGCGAGGAAAACACGAATCCTGTTGATTCCACTATCAAGCTACTGTATTTGCAATGATCGTGTCGCACTGATAGTGTTGGCGAGAAGAGAACAAGAGAAAAAACTGAACCCAGAATCGAGATGTTTCTCTGTCAAATCGGTTGATCATGTTATACTAGAAAGTTTCTAGCAACAATCAATGCCAAGGTCAGCGCCACAGTGCTACCATCAAACGTGCACTGTGCAAATGATCCGACATCAAATGTACACATGGTCGTCGCCGTCGCCATTTACCATGCAATTATCTGCTTGGAAAAGTTTAAAACGATATCGGTTAGATACTTTGGAAAGAATGCTCAAGCAAAATTATTTCGCAAGCAAACGAGCAACGTGGTTGCATTAGCAATAGCGACAACATCAATCGTTGTGCACTGCAATGGTGGACATTCAATTGGATGTTAATTGAGTGTTTGAGTTGCCCGTGGTTTCGTGGCTCTGTCAAGCTAATCAGCTGTACCCACACATCTTACACATCGGTAAGCTAGTGATTTCGGGCTAGATTTCTTAAGTTTGTGTAGCAAAAAGCCAAGGATAAGCTCGAGGAGGGAAACAATTTTTATTTTCATTTTCGTTTTTTTTCCACGCAGTCGTTTCGTCTCATCGAAACTTGTCTTGTCGTCACATGATTTCCGAAGCACACACACGACATTGAGCCCATACATTGAATAACATGTGCGGGAAAATATACATGTAATGTTAAGAAGCATGCAATAGTATCATGCATTTTCTTACATCCAACTCAATGATCCGGCAGGAGTATGACCATTCAGTGCTACGTCAAGCTGTAGTGAGAGATGATGCAAACAACTCGACAATGCATGATATAAAAAGAGTTTAGCAATATCATGGTAGAGCTCTACAGTGGAAGCTCTTTGACGTTGATCATGCTCTTCTTTGTTTTCCATGCTAATTTGCTTTGTGTAAATTGTGAAGCGTGAACTATCTTGAGCTTATTCAGAGTCAGTTGAGAATTTATTAAAATGAAGTCGTCCGATGGAAAATTGCAACAAAGATTACTGATTGCAATTCAGCAAAGATTGTCAAAGAACAATATCAAGAAGTATGTCATTGATACGTGTAGTTGTGTTGATAGCGGTGGCGATTGTGAGCGAAACATTGATCGTTTCGGCTGCACCATTCGAGCACATGGGCAGCAATGATGATATCATTCGTCTGATCCATGGGGCCGCACAACCATCAAACAAGAAAGTGCAAGGCATGAAGACATCGAGTGGCATGCCATACCCAAACGATGATGTGCTCAATGCATTGAATCGTAATGTGTCGTCGTCTGACCGTGACACCTACGCGAATGCATTGCTCGATCTGGAAGAAATTTGCGGCGTACACGATGCAAAAATGAAGATTCTTAAACATCCGATAGGGGCCACAATCGTCAATATGATTGGTGCCAACGAAGGGACTCGTCGCTATCTCGCATTGTTTGCCATGAATTCTATTCTCAGAGATCCACGCACTTACGACATTGTAGTCGAGCTCGGTCTCTTTGGCAAAGTGAAGAAACTGTTCAAATATCACAATAACATATGTCTCAAGAGTCGTTAGCACTAGCCATGTTAGCATTAGCCAGTGTGACAATGGAAAACGATCAACGTTTACAGGCGCTCATTGATGCAGATCTACTGCCGGACATTGCACGCTTCTTGAAGGGTCTCGGGGGTTGTAAGATCTCCAGGAAGAACAATTGTGTGCAGATTCCGTCGCCTATGGTCAGTTTGACGGTCACTGCTAACACTGATCAAGCGAAAGTAATTGCTCGCTCTGGAGTGTTCGAGCACGAGAAGACATGGAAACCTATGTTGCGGCACTTCATTCCACGTGGACTCCAAACGTACGAAAGGATTTACGAGAGAAAGTTCGCCAAGTTAATTGAGGGAGACCCTCATAAGCAATTGCAAGCTCGATTATACAGGCTACAGGCTCTCATTACAGAGCACAATCGAGGGTGAAGGAGATAAAGAAAAAGAAGTAGAAATAAAAGAAGAGAAAGTTGCTGCTTCGAAGATTGGCCTGGTCCTCATCACAAATGTTTCGAGTTTATGATGTATGTGACAGTGAAGCCCATCGAATAAAATCAATATTGAACACATAATCGTTGTTTTAACTGTTGTTGTTTAAACTGTATACATAATACAGTGCAATGTTATTCGATCACATTTCCATTGTTATTAACCCGACAGCAGTCAGCACGATATCACAAGAAACTGGAGAGCACACTCTACAAGCCTCATCGATCTTCATGAATTAAATTCTAAGGAAAGCAAACTAATCATATTCGTCCAATCTTCCAATTCTTCCATCCCTACAATTGAACAAAAACGACAACAACAAATCGACATTGAAACAGTGCTGAACGTGGGCCTTGGCAAGGCGGCCATGCAATCGTCGACCGCGGGCCATGGCAGCGCCCAAAGAGCCGTCGACGGTTCCACGTCACAATTCTTTCAAGGATCCACGTGCACCATGACCGACGTGGATCATTCACCCTGGTGGTACGTCAATTTGCTCGAGCCGTATCTCGTGCAAATAGTGCGCATTGATTTCGGTCAGGCGTGTTGTGCGAGTCGCCAGAAAGCCACTATTGCCGTGCGAGTAGGCAACAATCGGCCCGATTTGGCGCTCAACACATTGTGCAATCGTTACACAGGCTATATCGAAGAAGGGAAGCCGCTGTTTTTGCCATGTACGCGTCCCGCGCCGGGTGCCTTCGTCTCCATTCATCTGGAGGCGCCGAGCGGCACAGCACTTAGCATTTGCGAGGCGTTCATTTACACGGATCACGCGCTAAGTATCGAACAGTGTCCTTCGTTCCGTGATCAGCCGCTCGGCTCCACTGCCACCTACAATGGCAAGTGCTATTTGTTCCACAATAATCAACAGTTGAGCTTCCAGGACGCGCGTCGCTATTGCGAGGTGCGCGGCGGCACACTCGTCGACGAGACGTCGCCGGCACTGCAAGGTTTCCTCTCGTGGGAGCTGTACCGTCGGCATCGGGCCGATCAGCTGCTCGGCCAGTATTGGCTGGGCGCCGTGCGTGATCCGCGCCAACCGAACAACTGGAAATGGATCAACGGCAAAGAGGTGCAAATATCGTTCTGGAACTCGGCCGGTCAACCGACTGGCCAGGCGGCGTCGGGTGCTAATGGACTGTCCACGCCTACCACCGTAGGCACCAACAATTGCTCACGATTCGACGGTAGCAAAGGCTGGCTATGGAGCGACACCGATTGTCAGGTGCCGCTCAATTTCATTTGTCAATATCGGCCGCTCAGTTGCGGCAAACCGGAACGTGCGGCCAACTCGTCGCTGGTGACACGCAACGCGCCCGACATTGGCAGTGTAATCGAGTACAAGTGTGCGCCCGGCAACGTCCTCCAAGGGCCCAACGTGCGCACCTGTCTCTCCTCTGGCTTCTACTCGGACTATGCGCCCAAGTGCCGCTATACCGACTGTGGCTTGCCTGCCATGATCGCCAACGGCGAGTATCGTCTGCTCAACGGCACCAGCTCGTATCAGAGCATCGTACAATACACCTGTCACGAGTCGCACATCATGTACGGCCGCTCGACGCTCATGTGCGATCTCGACGAGCGCTGGAACGGACCGCCGCCCCGTTGCGAGCCCATGTTATGCCCAGCCCTGGTTGCTCCCGCCAACGGGTTCGTGGTGCTCACGTCCAACATCACCACCACCGGCACTCAGGCTAATTATGAGTGTCGTGCCGGCTACGAGCTCATTGGCGAGCGCACACTCACTTGCAATGCGGCCGGCTTCTGGGACGCTGCGTTCCCATTCTGTCGCGGTAAGCTCTCTCTCTCTCTCTCTCTCTTTAGTTTACTACCCACCTACCCACTTATTCACGTGTTTCTTTATTCATTCATTTATTTTACACTTATTTTGCATGCCAACTCGCTAATATCCCTGCCTCCCTCCGTTGCCCTCTGTCGAAACGTTCAATTCTAAACGCTGCATGAATTCGTTCGTTTATCAATGCATGTTTTATTCGCTTAAATTTGCTTTTGTGTAGCCGAAAAAATTCGATTAGTCCCTACTACAAGTTCAACGTCAACTTCAACCACCACGACCACAACTTCATCCACCACTCAAGCGCCCCCGCGAACGACAACAGCAGCAACGAGCACCACAACCGCTCAGCCACCTACTGCTGTTGTTGCTAGTACTGCTGCTGCTACCGTTGCTAGTGTCGGCAGTGTGTCGCCACCAACAACAGCGTTCGGATTTGGCTTCCAATCATTAAACAATAATAACAACATTAATCGTGCTGGCGGTGCTCATACGCACAATGAGCCACGTATCGTGACAATGTCGCCCACCAATAGTGCCAACACAGTCTCGTTTCCGGGCCAAACGTCAGGCCACAGCCACAGTCAGAGCCCGAACAACTTGAACTTAAACTCAAACCCAAATCCAAACTCAAGCCCGAGTCCGAGCTCGCCATATTATTATTCGGCCGTGGCGCCCACACGTCGTTTGTCCACAGCGACCGCAACAATACACGGTCATAATTTAGCCTCCAATGCTGGCGCACCTGTTGGCACTGTGACCACAGCAACCATAACTACAACTGCAGCGACCGATGATTTGACTCTACTTTCAGCTCAAAACAATCCAACTAACGGTATGCATGCACTCTATCCCGATCTTCCTCCCGCCCCCGTCCGCCGACATGTCTTTCATCTTCTCATTCATCCTACTCAATGAATACATGATTTAAATATTTTGCATGATTTCCACCAGTTTTATTTTCATTTCAAATCATAATCAAATATTTGTATCGATAAAAATCGATATCGATATCAACATTTTTTTATTTTGAAATTTATTTGTAGCGCCACAAGTCAGAGATTGCATGCTAGGAGCTGAAAAACTTGAAATAGAGGCAAGAGCAATGTTTACATTATTGTGTGACCATTGTTTATTTGACTGATTTGTTTGCTCGAGTTTTTTCCCTTCTCTCGTTCAATATCGTGTGCATATCATCAGCAACGGCTTTCAGCTTACGGCTTTTAGCTCTTAGAGTGTCAAACTGTGTTCTGATTCAACTGTTGCGATGAACTCTCACCTTTCATTCATTCATTTCAATCAGCTCAAAGTTGATTGCTGAACGAGTTAGAGAAATGAGATCACACAAACATCAAAAACATGCAACTCTAGTTGTGATCATTCTTTTTTTGTCAATATCGAGACTCAACATTTTGTCATCAATCAGTTTCGATGCCAAACAATTGGTCATCAAAGTGTTGAAATAACAATTTAGTTGATTAACCCAATTGAATCGATAAGAACATGTCGAACTTTCTCTCTAACATAATTTTGTTTCGTCCTTTTCATCAACAAAATGGCTCGTTATCGTTGCCATCTTCGTCGTCATTATCGCATTCGATACGACGCCGCCGACGGCGACCATTAATTGCACATCATGAAATTAATCACTCTGAAATCAATCAAAATGTCATCAACACACAAAATGTCGCCACACTGAATGGCGGTAACAATAACAACAACAAAATGCGCAAACGGAACGCCGCGGTTGCTATGGCGGGCCCGTTGCCGAAATTGGCTCACGATCAATCGGGTCACGCAATCATAAAATATAATAATAATACTACAACTAAAACAATAACAACAACAACAACAACAGTAGCCACGAATACGATAAGACCATCAACATCAACTACGAGCAACGGCAACAGTCCAGCACCTACATCGACCACCAATTCCATCATGTCGTCGAGCAACACGCAGCCCGCCACAATGACCACACCAGAGCCGCGCCAATCGCCAGCGGGCACAATCACCACAACACTGGCATCAGGTGTACGCCAACAGCCGCAAACAATCACCACGCAAGGTGTGCCGTTCATCAACAGTAACAACAACAACAACAATCAACAGCATTCAGCTAGTGACCAGCACCATATCCATCATCAACCAAATCACGGGCCCAAAGTGTTTAATGCGGTCGATTTTGTCGGCACCAATCCGTTCAACACACATCATCATCACCAGCAACAACAGCACCATCAACATCATCATCATCACGATGGCCAGGAAACGACGCATTCAATTCGCTCATCGTTGGCCTCAGCCACACCAACCATAACTAACAATCTCAACCTGAACGGAGCCACCACACCATCGAGTGTTTTACTTGGCGGCAGCTCGTTTGTGGTGGGCGCGGCCAACGGCCAAGCGAAACCCGTCCTAAGTTCGACTCGTTTCAACGCCGACGGAATCATTGCGGTCGCTATATTTGGTGGTTTCATATTCTTGGCCGCCGTTATCACAATCATTGTCGTCATCATTCGAAGGTAATTATCATCTCCTCGCTCCATAGTCGTGCTTTATCTAGTGCGTCTGTCACACTACCACTGCTGTTGCTGCCTCTGTTACTGCTGCCCAGACTCAAGCCCAACGAACTCAACGGACTTTTTGCACTTTCATCGCCAGAATCTCACGTCTGATCGAATCAACACTCGTCAATCGACACTTGTTGACAATTGTCGATTAGCCACTTTGTGAGTGTCTGGTGCCTGAAACACTTGCACACAAACTATTGATTCAAAGCCTAACACTCACTTACTTAGCATTCCAATCAATCAGATCTGATAAGAGCCAAGCAAATACATTTCCTCTCTAATTTTCTTTCAAGAAAATACTTCTAAAAATCTATTCTAGACAGAAAAAACACTGCTCAATGAGCTTTCAGCACAATCAACACAACAATCAGCCAACTAACGTCGAGACACTCGTCGTTTTGTCTTCCCGTCGCTACCAACCCGTGCCTCACTCATTCTCTACTGTACTCACTTATTCTACGCTCTATCTCCTGCCTTCAAACCCTGCCGACCTCTTGTACTCCTCCAATTTCGACACTAATTAAACTCCTTACTATATCAATGCCAATGCTACGACCACCAAATCACGAATCGAATCACTCTATGAATTGCTTCGCTCTGCTTTGCTCGCTTCCTTGAATGATCGCGTGAAATTCAAGTGTCAAACGCAACAAACACAACGGACGCGTTGGCGTCACTTTGTGGCCCATCAGTTCAATCAATGAAATTCCTAGCTATTGAGCAATGGTCGATTATATAGCGGTTAAATTTCGCCTGCTGTTTTTTAAATGATTTGATTTGGACATCATAACGACAAAATGATATGTATAAGCAGACAAAGTTTTTATTATTGATCATGAAGAAAATGCACTCGTTGTTGTTGACACATCATAGATTTTAAGTGATCATTGCTATTGTTGTTGTTTTGTAACCGCTATTGCTCTTCAAATCTCAATGTTCTAGCTAATAGTTTTCCACCTGTAGCTACACTTGCTATCACTACTGACCGTTGTGGCACTCAAAAACACGTACTCACACTTGAATCACACACACACATACACAACTCACGCATGACCTCCACTGCCGCCACGAACACCACTACCCACCTCCAACAACAATCACACCCCACTTTGTTGTGTCAAACACTTGAAACACCGCACACAGACGCAAAACGAGCCGCTCGTCCATTGATGCCCAAACCATAAGCACGTTCAATTCGGCCCACGGCGAACACAACACTGGTCTTTATCGCAACTACCAACAAGCTTGGGAGAATTTGCGCTTCTCAACCGGACCCGGTAACGGCAATGGCAACGTGGGCAGCGCTACAGGTGGTCTTGGGCTGGGCCTGCCCTCGTCGAAACGGGCTACCAGCAATCAATCGTCAATGCATCCGGTCAATCTGTTGACTACTTCCCCGCAAGCCACGGATTCACTGTTGGGCGTGCGTCATCATTTGCATCATCATCACGTAGCGCCCACCACAGTCACCACATCGGGATCGTCGCAAACGGGCACTGGCACCTCGTCGGCAGCCTCTTATTCACCCAGTGCTTCGGATCATGGTGCCGATCATTCACGCGTCGGGCATCGACACACGCGAGCCGGCCGCTTGACGGGTGTCGCCAACGAAGGGTTGCGCGATTCCAACGAACTGACTCTCAGCGCCGACGTCGCTGCACTGTACACGCGTGCCGAAAGGGGTGCAGGCGGCACAGGCGCCTCGATAGGCGGACGCCGCGCCCAGCAAATCAACGGCGTCGTGTATTCGGGCAACTCGATCGGGCGCTCAATGTTGCGCGCCGGCATTGGGCGCTCGTCGGACAATTCGTCGCCTTCAGGCGGCGATCATTCATCGCTAGAGCTGGCTGAGCATCAGCATCACTCGCATTCGTACGATGGCCAATGGTCGCGACATCACAATGGGCGCCATTAAAGTCACAGCAAGCTTGACAAGCGAGTAAACGGTTGTTATTATTCTAATTTTATTGTCGTTTTCACACACACACACACACACACACACAATCATGCTATATCAACATCATGTACATCAATCAACTTGTGCAATACAAGAAACCAAAACCATCACAATGACAGCTGTAAGTTTCACTTACAGTCGGAAAGCGTCATTATCTTGCCTCGTTCAATAGCTTGCCATGATCAATGCCTATGTCAGCAGCTTCAGATTGCAAGAGTCATTTGTATATGATCAATCATATGTGTAATATTAATAATAATTATTATATATACAAACTTCATCTTTTGTATACTACTACTGCGAGTTTCACTCTTCTCTTATTAAGGTTCTCTTTTCTACAATCTATCTCTGGGTAATGTACTGTGCAAGACCTCAGAGTTAAGATATATGCTCACCAGCCATCGTTTGAATTAGACAAAAAATGCATTGACGTAAAGATCCGACAATTAAATCAGTGTTAAACTGTCAAGCGTGATCGCTGTTTGTCTGACATCCAATCAAATTACTGTATTGAATACAGTATATTCCTCTGACTTTCATGTAGATGTTGCCACTGATTGTCAAACACAATATCTGGTTGGAGCATTGCATGCAGGTTTGTGTGAGTCTTTATTTTTTTCATCAACTCTGCCTTGATGATACAATCTTTGCTGACACGCAGTTATATCCTTGATATTGGCGATGTGTTTCACAAGCACACTTAAACAACAATTTGTCTCCGCGCGTGACTGATCAGAGTCACAAGTTGCAAATGCAACATTATGAAAATGCGCGATCAGATTATCTATGGGATTGCATCTTTTCCCAAATCTTACTCTCACTGAATTAACGTTAATTCATTGCGGCGCTCGTTTCACGTTTGATTTTTATCGTGAACGTACAAATTGATATTCATGTAAGGTGGAGAGGTCTCATTTCGCAATCATTTGTGTAACCTATTAGATTCAGAATGCTTTTGGATTGTATAAGTCAGTTCAATGACATCAATAAATATTGGCCTCATAATAATAGCCATTTTGGCAGTCAGCTCTCTCCCTCCATGCAGTTGTAGCAAAGGTAAGTCTCTACGTGAATTCATATGACATATTCCTTGCTATTGTTAGATAACTGAAACAATCTACAAATACAACTGTGCAATTCATTACATACAGTTTGCAAGGCTCGGCATGTTGAATCTAATGGCGAATCACCTGCAATTGTTTGTGTCTGTGATGCCTTGTACTGTGACAATTTCGAATTAGAATGGCCTGAAATTAGTGGCGAAATCAGAGTTATCACATCCTCATTGTCTGGTCTTCGTTTCAACACAATTACCGTGCACAAGTTCGATTCTCAGTTTATGAAACTTGATCACTCAACAGTGACAATCAATGTTGACACAAGCGATTTACGACAAGAAATATTGGGTTTTGGTGGATCATTAAGCGATTCAGCCAGTATCAATATTGGATCGCTGAACTTTCCACTAAATGAATCGCTCGTGAGAGATTATTTCTCCAGTGATGGTTTGAGATATGATTTCCTACGAATTCCGTTGGGAGGAGCTGATTTTTCTATCAGACCTTACACTTATTGTGATTTAGATGATAACCTGGAGGATGATTTTGAATTGAAACACTTCAAATTGGCACCGGAGGACACAAATCTCAAAATTCCATTGATTAAGTTTGCTCGTGAGCTTGCATCGCAATATGGCCACGATGTTCGGCTAATTGGAGCATCTTGGTCACCTCCTACATGGATGAAGACTAATCGCAATTATGTTAAAGGCAAGATCCGCGGAAAACCGAATGGACCTTATTACAAGGCTTACGGTAAATATCTCATAAAAGCTATAGAAATGTATGCTCAGTATGATTTGAAGTTCTGGGGCCTTTCTGTCTGCAATGAACCCATACATCCATTGGCTAAAAGCGTGAATTTCAATTCACTAATGATGCCGCCAGACGAGCAGCGTGACTTTGTAAAATTTGATCTTGGACCTGAATTGGAGAAATTGAGAAATCTCACAAACAACCAAATGAATGTAAATCTGTTCGTGTTAGATGACAACCTGTTGCTGGCCGAACCATATCTGAACGTCGTTCTGAGCGACACGGATACCTATCGTTATACTGATGGAATTGCGGTGCACTGGTATTACAATTGGTTGGTACCTCACCAAATCTTGGACTCGATACATCGAAAGTATCCTGATAAAATGTTGATATCGAGTGAAGGTAGCGAGGGCTGGCTACCAAGTAGAGGACCTCCCGTTGTACTTGGTAGCTGGACACGTGCTAGCACTTATGCGATTGATCTGATCAAGGATTTGCGGCACAACGTGCAAGCTTGGATCGACTGGAACGTAGCGCTCAACACATATGGTGGACCTAATTGGGCCAATAACTATGTGGATTCATTGATCATTGTTAATTCCACAGCACAAGAGTATTACAAAAATCCGGGCTACTACGTGATGGGCCACATAAGTCGCTTTATGCCTCGTGGCTCACGTATCGTATCCACAACAATCGGGAATAACAGTTACAACTCACAGTTGTATGATGATTCAATCCTCACTGTGGCTGCTATCACTCCCAGCTTCCATTTGGTCACTGTAGTTTTCAACAATAGAGCTAGAGCGGTCGATTCCGCTCTTTCAATCAATGGAAAAATAATAGGATCATTGAATTTAGCTGGACACAGTATTACGTCAATCATCACAAGGATTGATTCCTGAGAAGGTATTGATTGTAAAGGTATTTTACACGTAGACCCATCAACTGGCTATCGACATACATAAATCTTTACTAAAATAAAATGATCTATTGTGCGTGATAGTGTCTCGATTTGCTGTTCATATAAATTTCATTACATTATAATCGTCCGATCGGGAATCTGCAGCGGCAAAGATACAACAGAGTGCAGGGTTGATATGTATCGCTTACTAGTTATCGACCAATGGTTGAACTGGCGGTGGGTGCGAGAGCGAACAAGCATAAAGATTCAGCGCGCAGCGCATGTTAGAGCTTACATGAGGCGACTGCTCAGTACACGCTCAAGATTCACGCGGACTTTTACTTGCGCGTAAATTTTTTCTCATGAAAAGTTTTTGCGTGCAAATTTTTGCTCTTGAACTCAATCTGTGACTCTGAGCGCGTAGTGCGGACTTTGCATCCATTAATTTATTTAGCTGTTACAATACAACAGACATCTCAATTCTCCGAATTTTGGCAGTAACTATGTCAGTGTTTGAATATTGATGAGTGTGATCTCAATAAATCTTTAGCTTATATCTCAAAAATGTAGAGAGCTTGCATTCGTAACGATGCTGGTTTGTTTCTTCGCGATAAAACTGAGGTGACAATTTTGTTTTGTGCTAAAAATTCCAGAGCATAATGGCGTAACACGCATGCGCACACAGAAATGTCGAATGTTCCATCGAATTTCATGAAATAAGCACATCATCCGCGTCTTGTTGTGAGGAGCTTCACCCACCATGCTTCAACCAGCTTCATCATGGTCAGCTAAAGTGGAATCGTTGAGTTTGATATTGTTACAACCTTTTCAAGGGAATCTAATCAACTGGCCGATGTTAACAAGACTTTAATGACAGATAAGGGAGCTATCAGCCGATTAACATGATCCACTCTCCGGACCACAATGCACATCGGACATCGCGGCGTGTCATACTTTTAGATCATGACGATTCAGTTCGATTTAGTATGAACGATTTTTGCCTCATTTGTGCAATGAAATTATGGGCCAAACATGATAGGAACCCTGAAGCTCAGACTAATAAACTTTTCTCCATTCAAGTTCTTGAACATTTGCTGAAGAAGAACAACCTGGTCGCGCGTGTGTTCATACAAGAAGGCATACCATTTTGTGAATACATACTTAGTTTATTGTCGGAACAAACTATTGGCAGATTCAACAATCAATTTGCTCGATCTTCCGCTTCATGTAAGTACTAGACTCGATCTCTCTTGATTATCTACTATCAACATCATGTTGATTCGTGACCACTTTATAGTTGATATATCTCTAACCTCCATGTCCGTACGTGTTTGTAAAAATCAGGCCTATCTTTCCTGGTGAAGCGCTTTGGAGAACAAAGGTTCTATCAATACACATACAACTTGTTGCAGAATATTTTGGTACAAAAAGGGTCCATCTCCGAGGTTGTCCATGGTTTTGAGGTGTTTGAAGGGCTGATGAGAATCGATCATGAGACGATCAAAAAGTTCTCTTCTAACGGTAAGTCATAGACATAAATTACTACCAAAATTACTAGTTCGATCATATAATTGCAGATATCCCTAACCAAGTTTTTCGCCTCGTTAAAATACCGTATCAATTCATGTTCTAGGTGAATTGATGCACTTGGCACTCTCCTGTTATGATGTTGATACAGAGGATGTAAGCTCAGTAATTTCAAGTCTCATGTTGCATATATTTTCAAACGAAGAAACATCAATGTCATTTGTTCTGGCATATCCGGAATTGTTCAATCTCACTATAATTACAGTGATGCGTGTCGTTACAAATATCAGTGGCAACTCACATCGAATCAAAGCGATAATGCTTCTGTTAAAATTATCTTGCATTCCAGGAGCGACAGATATAATTCTTTTCGACTTGGTCAGGTTTGAGAAACTGTTCAAACGATGCTTAGAAAGGTCAAATGAATTGAGCAGCATTTATATTCTGGAACTAATATTAATTATCATTCAGAAGTCGAAAGATCGATTTCTTGAAATAGTGGAAACTCTCAAGCTTGTAGACGGTATAATTAGCTATCTAAATTTCAGCCCAGGTCGAGCTCTAACATCGAATATCTTGAAAGTTTTATCAGGACTGCTTATTGGATCAAATATCAATATTGAAGACCCATTCAAAGTATCATCTACATTGCTGGCTCTTATAGAAAAGAATATCGAGTTAGAAACGGATTTTGCATCGGATATGATGTGTTATTCTACTTTAACTTTAGTTGAAATTGTATTCAAGAACAATATCCGAACTGTGTATCAGGAAGTATTTTTTTACAACGCGATCGCATTCTTAGGAAAATTACTAGAGGCTAACCAAGAACTTGGGCCAATCTTAAACAGACTTTTTGTTTTAATTATGCGACCGAATTGCGTTCTTAGACCTGCTCCCATGTCGACTATATGGCGTCATACCAAGAGGACCATGGAGTTATGCGAGACCCATGTCAGATGTATCAAATCTAGTACAAACATACCACATACATCTTGCAACTTTTTAGCCTCAGCTTTTCAAGTAGCAAAGAGTTATGTCGAACTGGTTGATAGTCTAACTCCCGACCAAATTAGTGAAATAACATATCAAGTTGAGCCAAATTTCAGTGCCACTCATATACGTAAGAAGGAATTTTACATAGGACGGCTTGTTTGTCTAAAGTTTGCCCAAGAAGTTGCTTCACGATCAGCAATATCGCTGATGAGAAGAGAGAATTTTACATTTGAAAGCAGCTTGTGCAACCTCATTCAAGCTTTATTTGATTTTCTAAGTACTTTACTTGGTCCGTCGAGATTTTTCCCGAAAGACGTGAGAAAGGCACTTCTAAATGATCTTTTAGACATGGACATACTTACCTTTTTTCACGAGCTCTGCCGTTATAACCAATGGCAATCTATACAGTCGAGCATAAGAAAATGCGCATACTGGCTGCTACTTTTACTAATGCATTTTGAAGAGTTGAATTCACCCCCAGATGAGTCATCAACTAATCCGGAGGTCATTTTATGTAAGTATTCAGTGCGTTATATTTTCTCCAGATTAGTGGTGTGATGTTCAATCTATAATGCTATATTCAACCTAACCAATACACTCTTGTATTATAGTCGATATAAACTTAATTCTAGCCAGACTTGGTAGCATAGGAAAAAAGGATCTAACTTTTGCATTTTATCTAGCCGGAAACTATTACGGGATCAAGTACAACTCCAAGTTTGTCGACATAACAACCTTGTTCTCAGTAATGAACGCATTCTTTCTAGCCCCTGGAGACTTCACCCAAGTGTCAACGTTAATCATGAAGTATATAACTTATGTAACAGCATTCTTATCGAGGTCATCAGAAATGTCTACATCTTTACAAGCATTCGACCACCTGTTTCTCAGATATTGGGCATTAGCTACACCAGACGATATCCGGAGTACAATCACAAATGAATCTTTCGTTTTGTCATGGTGCCTTCAGTCGGAGGATTTTGTGGATAAAGTTGGCAAACACTATATGGTCAATTCCATAAAAGACTGGCTCGAGAGCGATAATTACAATGAAGTCAGGGCTGCTTTCAGTCTAGTGATGCAAAATTCTAAGGCCACTGCAGTGTTTCGTGAATGCCTATCCAGCGACGCCACAACGATGAAATTCGTTTCAAAAATTTTTACTCTCAAAGACAAACTTGCTAATGGAGATTTCAATAGGTTCACAGAATTCCTTGCCAATACGATACCAGATATGCTTTATCTAAAACTCATTGACCATCAAAGGACCACAGAAATTGAATGGCTCAAGCAAATTTCCCAATTCGTCGATCTAATTGAAGAACTGTGGCAAGATCCTCTGTCTCAACCATTGCTAAGTTTCGATAGAAACCTTGTGCAACAATTCTGCGTAACAATACACTATATCTATGAGCACTCGGAAAGACCTAACTCTATCAAACTATTAGGTTCAGCACACCGTTTTTTCACTATGCTATTGTTATACGACACTTTGCACACAGGATCTGATCTAAGTCAATGTATAAGAACAACTGGTCTCTTTAATGAAATGCACAATCTCGTTTTGAGATGTAAACCGGAACCTGATGAAAGTGTAGTAACTGCAGCGGCATACTTCTATCAATTACGAAGATTGTCTATATCCCATGGATTGGAATTGGATGCGAATCGTTCTCGCGCCGTCGGTATGAAAGAAGTGACACGATGGCTCCAATCTGGAAACGCCACATTAGCTCGCCTTGCAATACTTCATCTGCTCGATATGTTTCATGACTCAAACAGCAATCTTACAATTGAAGCCAGCAGGAAAACAAACCTGTCAATCATAGCGACCCTTTTGATACCTGCAACTGCCTTACACGAAGATATAGTAGATGAAAAATTGGTTGAATTGTATCACTTGATTTTGCATAGTTCGAATGAAATATCATGTGTTATCAGATATCATCCGTATCTGAAAAAACTATTAGAGGACATTGTAGCTCACTTGAAAGAAGATTTAATGCAAACAAGTGAGCATCACATTCAACTTTTGCTGTCTTTATTCGAAAAACCCTTCTATAATCCTTCAATCCTTGGAGTTGTAAGATCGACGATGAGTAGACTTGACATACTCCTTGGAAACAAGGAGTTCATTGAAGTTTCACGGAGCTTCATAAATCTTATGAATCTGCGTGATTGTTTGGCATCAATGCCCTGGTCATCGGAGGAAGTTGACATCTCTTCAGATCAAATGAATTTTACATCATTCAGCCAATCTCAATCGCAATCTCAAACTCAAATACAATCGAGAACACAAACGCAAATCCAAGCGAGGAAGCAAACACAAACTCAACCTCATACTCAAACCCAAAGCACCCAGCGTTTTGATGATCTTGTGAGAAATGAAAGAGTCGAACCTCCCGAGAGTATTCTTGAGACTCTTCTTTATCAAGAATCTTTGGGATGTTCCGACTATGCACATTATAGTCGTTCAAATAGCATCAATCTGGGATATCAAAATGACGAAGAATTTTATGAATGGACTCAGATTTCTAATTCAGATTCAGAATCATTTAAATCTGCTTCATCGTACATAGATGTTGTGGGTACACTAATAAGCAGTGATCAGTCAGAACCGTTGCATTCTGACGGAGACTCACAAAACCTTTCCGATCGAGAAGTAGTAGAAATTGATGGGACGATGATCGATTGTAGCTCACAATTTCTACCTTCTCAGAATTTGTTTGATCTGGACGAAGATGATAGATTGGAGCAAGGATTTGAATGCTCTCAACCATTGGTTAGTGCAGCTTTGCGTGTACTAGAAGATAATAGCAACCATAGTGAGATAGTAGTAATAGATTCAGTGCCATTGACAATTTATGATAACGATGCATTTAGAGGCAACTCAAACGCAATGAACTCGCAACGTGAGCTCACTCAAGAGGAGGCTGAAGATCTATCGAGGGAACCATTGTCGGCTCTGCACCTATCGTACATTGATCTGGATCACATTGCACACGACTCGATGCAACACACGCTAACGAACGAGAATTTATTTGATTGGGAAAGATTAAGTCTTGCCTTCACAAGAGAATCCTCATCGGCCAAACGTTAATAAATGATATCTATTTTACACAACATGTCTCTTGATACTATAAAGTCGATGTACATTGTGGACCATAAGTGATCGAGATCATGGTACACAAGACCGAAGATGTAAATATATCTCGGCTCGATTGGATTGCATCATAAATCTTGTTGAAATGTTAGTCAGTATTCATATCACAGTGTTTAGACTCCTTGGTTCTCTGCTCCAACTCCGATATCAAAGAAAATAATGTCTCCAATGAATTGCTTAGGCCAGCAAGTGAAGTTTCAACATGTTGATTCTGTCGAACATTTCGAAAGTGGTGTTTATCAACATCAATGCTCAGCCTACCAATTCCCTTGACCAAGTCAGTTTCCATGAGTATAAAGGAAGATATGTTGTCTATCGAGCCGTAAGATTGATGATAGCTTTAAAAGCATTAGTCGGACCAAAAAACCGTGTTCGATATTCGTCCAACATGGATAGCAAAAATTTAAACTAACGCGCACAAAATCCTTTATCCTAATATATATGCCGATAATTTGTAGAATATCTAGGTGATACAAAAATTATATCATAGATTGTCTCGCAATTATGATCGAAAGTCTATTTAATCTGCAGTTATACCTAGTTTCTACAACGCATGCGTCAAAAGCGGCTCCAATTAGCCCTGGAATGGGCACACACGCAGGGAATACAAATAGAATAGAGCTATTCAGTGGGGTATCTTTGGGAGCCCCTTGGAATAGCTGACTCTGCACCCGCTATTTTTCTTTTATCAAATCATTCGACGAAAGATCCTAATGTATCTCTCTGTTCCATACCCTATGTTGTTAATGCTATGTAACATAATTAGCGGGTCCGTTACAAACACTTTTCGAAAACACTCTTCACAATTTATAGCTGCACATTGTACCGAAAACATCTGTAACAGTGCATTCCTGTTTTAGCCAACATAAAAAGGCCAACGATCGGAAAGGCGATAGCCATGAAGTCTAATCGAATGACCTACAACTATCGGAAAAATTAACATAAACTCATTAGATGCCAATCGTGTTTACATCCTCGTTTACTCATCAGATGATAGTTCAAATGTCACGTTTGTCAGTTACAACTATGAACAACTGGAACTTAGCGTAATTTGAGACCAGCTTCACATAGCTAAAATACATACAAATTACCTTTGCAATGTACGCAACCACCGCAAACACAAGCTGAAGCATATCTACAAGCGCTATTTTTATTTGCTCTCAACAGCTCACCGGTTATATGTTTTTCAACACCAATGAGAATGAATGAGTGAATAAGGGAGCAAACGAGCGAGAGATAGAAGGTACAATAAGGTTTCATGACGATTTCCTTCTCTCGTCATAGTGTTTATCTTGACGAAATCAGTTGCGAGATTTTCTAGCTGACATGCACCACATCAGTTATCTGAAGAATAATATAAGTAATGAAAACACAAAAAGGCATATCATCTATACCATGGCTAACATTTTGTTGAGTTAAACTCCGCCACAAGTTAAATAAAACATAATGATTATGGAACGAAATCTCACCTGCAGTGTGACTCAATTGAACGGTTGCAGCACAAGCTTAGACACACCTGCGACTATTAATCAAGGATTAATCGACGAACATATTGATGATAAACATAATCATACAAAAATAACAATGCAATTCAGTGAGAACGACTGTGTTCGTTCGGCGCTCTCTAACGTTGGCACAAATGAGAACAAGCCAGAAAAACGCCTATCACAACAGAATGAACCACTAAAACAACTATCGACAAATTCTAGTAAGTCAACACCGGCTTCTATGAAGCCAACCTATGAATTTGCTACTGGCGAAATAATTACCGTGACCCTAACCAAAAACCACGCCGGACTTGGTCTGAGTCTTGCCGGTAATCGTGATCGCATGAAGACTTCAGTGTTCATTTGTGGGATTAACCCAGAGGGACCTGCCGCTATAGACGGTCAGATTAAGATTGGGGATGAGATATTAGAAGTGAATGATGTTCCAATCTATGGTCGGTGTCATTTGAACGCATCCGCTATTATGAAATCACTCACCGAACCCACATATACATTAGTATTGTTACGCCGCGACAGAGCAATCGATGATATGGCTGTCAAGCATGTTTCAACATTTCCCACTCAAATTAGACCCGATTTAGACCATGACGATTTACGTACTATGAACACTCTAGGTATCACAGAGTATGCACGTGGCAATAGGAGCTCATTTTCATCTATCAACGAAGAATCATTGCGTTCAGATGAAGATGCTAAAACGCGTAAAATAACCACCTCAACGATAACAACAATCGAGCTGCAGCGAGAAAAAGTTGGGCTTGGTATCTCAATAATTGGAGGGGTCGATACGCCCTTGTCCGGCGTCTTTGTACACGAAATACTGCCTGGTGGCGCCGCGCACTTAGATGGACGATTACGTTCTGGCGATCGTATCTTATTTATTAATGGTCAAGATTTGACGAATTGTACACACGAACAGGCAACAGCTCTCTTGCAAGAGACCCCAGCAGTCATAGGCCTGACCGTCTTCCGAGACTGTGACACACCTGTCTACAGTGAGCTGGAATTAGAGCTCGATATAAAACCAGGAAAACCTCTAGGTCTAAAACTTTCTTCATTCGTTGTCGCAACTACACCTGGAGTGTTCGTTGATGAAATTATCAAATATAACCATGGTTGCGACCTCCTTACACACGGAGACAAAATACTAAAAATCAATGAGCACAATCTTAGCAATGCCACCCTCGAGGAAGTTGCCTCTGTTTTTAGATTAGCCTGCGGCAGAACCAAGCTTCTCATTGGCCGTCTAAGGGTTACATCAAATCCGGTCTCCTAAATTAGACTAATTCGCACAATCTATATTCCGTTATGCATCAAAATTGTTAATCTAGCCATCACTACGACGACTTCGCGATTAATACCGTATAATAACAGCCGTTTAAATGCAAATGTAATTGTTCTTTCAACACATTTTTATCGATCAAATAATATATTTAACAAAAGACGGCCCAATACGGACTGTCCTTACTTGAAGATATGTGGCTTCACACCTGGTACGATTTTGATCGAATTTATTCATTTCGGACGTTACGAAAATCATTCTACTGAGAAAACTTTGTTAGCCTCAATTTATCGGCTTTTACACGTCTCAAATGAGCTAGTTTTCTCTTCTCGATGTAATCACTAACGAATGTGTCATACTGAATGGTTCCATCGAGGAATGACTGCGCGACACCTTCGCTCTCTTCTTCGGCCTCAGATGTAGTTGATAAGATCACGGCCAATGTGGATTCGAGTGATGTTCGTTTTGATAGCTCCAATAATTTTGTGCCCTTCTTTTCGATCTCATCCTTCACGGCGTTTGATTCGACAAGCGTCTCGCGTAATTTACGCTTATTCTCTTCAAAGGTGGGCTGCTTGGCTATATTAAATTCTGCTAAGCTTTTAACCGAGGCCATAAGCATTTCTCTCTCGGTCTCAAGTTCCTTGATCTGAACGAATGCAATCATTGAGATTCAATGTTAGTTAAAATCTCTAAAGATAGGTCAATACCTTAGCATAAATGGTAGGTGTAAATACATACTTTGGGCATTTGTGACAATATCTCGTCAATTTTGTCGGTGGTGTCTGAATTGCACAAATCTTTGAGCTCTTGATTGCTGAGTTTCTCGAGCTCGGCCATCGCAGGGCCCAAGTCTGGTATTTGATACGAAGCCATGATGTTAGAACATAAACATGGGAAATAGTATTCGATAATGTAAGGGGATCCAATATAACTTCGGTGCCAAATATAATTACTTAGATATCATTAAGTTTATTGCCATCGATAGGCTTGAAACAGAGTATGACACACGATAGGAGAGAGGCGTTAACAATGCTTTATGCTTCTTAGATGAATCCGCGATTGAAATGAAATCGATTGAGCGCTTGACGCCTGTCAGCTGTTCAATTGCAGCAGTATCGGCGCGTAGGAATCTGCGCACGATAAGAAACAAGCAGCGTGAGTCACGCTGCAAGTTTCGAGCACGCGATCGAGTTGCTCGTAGTGGGCTTGTTATTGTTAGTAATGATTTAATTTTTTTCTTGTTAACCATCTTTAACTTGATTGATCTATTCAGGTGTCATCATACAACAACAGCTCAACAATGTCGTCTAAACTAACAGCTAGAATCAAGAACATCGCACCATCGGCGAGGCCGAACCCTCGACATAGGCTTCCCATCGAGAGGCCTCCGATGCCGCTGGTTACTGCAGAAAATCGTCATGATATCATACGTCAAGTTGTGACACCGATGCACATAATGCCCTACGAGGAGCAACTGAGGAAAAAAGAGTCATATTGTCGCAATGCATTGAGATTGTTGGCAAGTAACTTGATGCAAGCCGGTACCCGGATCCGAGTTGACGTTCGTCGTCTACCGTGTCCAGTTCAAAACATCCGACCATCTCCTGTGTCACGAAGCTATCGTAACAAAGATGAGTTCAGCATATGGAGAGGTTACGATTCCCAGCCAACAGTTGGCTTTTTCGCTTTTTCAATCTCAAATCTAGGCGATACTGTGTGTGTCGAGCCTGACGAAGTTGAGATTGTACGTCCAAGCCACACTGCTGTGGCGCACATATTTCAAGAATATATTCGTAAAGTTGCAAAAGTGGGAATATCCTACAATCTTGGTCAAGATGGAGGTTGGCGCCGTTTCACTGCCCGATCAAATAACGATGATGAGCTCATGCTGATTGGTCAGCTGAATCCACGCACATTGAACGCCAAGCAAGCGATCGACGAAAAGTCCAGATTCCTGGATTACGTATTGAATGAGGCGCAAAAAAGAAAATTCATTTCAGACGATGGAACGGAGAAAAACTTGAATGTTAAATCACTATTCGTTCAGCAGTGTCCACACACCAGATGCCCTCACAGTCTAGTACCTTATGAATTATTACACGGTGTCCCTGTCATACATGAATCAATCAATGGGTTCAAGATACAGGTGTCTCCTGACACGTTTCTGCAACAGAACACGATGGCCGCTCAAGTTCTATATAATAATATATTAGATGCCATTCACGAAACTGCCGGCGATCATCGAGAAGAATTAGCTATCGACGCGTGTACTGGGTCAGGTGTGATAGCTATGCACCTAGCCAATGATAAGACTCAGGTTGTAGGAATCGACAATAGCGAAGCGGCTATCGACGATGCCAAAACAAATTCCAAAATTAATGGCATCAAGAATATTGATTTCATATGCCAAGATCTAGAAATAGTCCTCGAAAGAGTACTCGAAAAGTATTCGAAGAACGTCAAAGATGTTCTAATGGTATGCAATCCACCTCGTCAAGGCCTTAAGCATGCCGCTATTGATGCAATTCGTGATTGTCGAAACATCAAACGATTAATTTATGTTTCCTGCAAGCCGGACGGTGCCGCTATGGACAATTTCATCAAATTATGCCAGCGTCAAGTGGGCCGGAATATTGCGCCCTTTATTCCAACCATTGCTATACCAGTGGACATGTTTCCCCACACCGAACATTGTGAATTGGTGATTGTATTTGAGCGTTTGGAAGAATAGGCGAACCTCTCAAAACTCATAGAAACAGTCTTTTCATCGCTTCTTTTATTTCGAGTTACAGAAAAAATCGTTACATAGACACAAATACTAAAAGAAAAAATCAACGTCGATGAATTGGAATCAAGCAATCAACTACAGGAGGTAAGGTATGACAGCTCGTCTCGACTTCGGATAGTCTTTGAATGACTCTGTGTACCAGTTGTGGTTGAATTTGCCGACAATCAACTGATTTGTGATCACGAACAAGAATACCATCCACCACGTGAGACTTTGACCACCCAATACGATGGATATGGACAAATAAATTAATATTTCGGCCATATAATGAGGACACGATACTATATCAAACCATTTGCCGCGAGGTATCGAATGCTGATGTGTAATGACACGACCACTTTTGTCCTTGCGCAAATTGGCCAAGATTTGGTGACTTTCAAATTGTACAAAAGATGACCAGATGAATAATAGGACACCAATCACGTGGCACGGTTTGAGAAAGTGATATGTCTTTGGAACTGACCAAGCGGATGATTGGCCGCGTGCGCCTGTAAAACCGGGCGCTTCTGCGACCAATGACATGCCAACACCAAAGTAGAATGAATAGCCAAATATGTAATGTATAATATTCATGCGTGCTTCCGAGTAGACACTGATCATGGTGCACTCAGCCAGACGTCGCGACACCTGTACAATAAGTAAACACAGCCCAATCATAACTGACTCTGGAGGGACTGAAAAATACGTGAAGTTGTAATTGAGAAGGAAATATTAGTTGTGCTGGTTCTGCATTTGCTGTAAATGTTAGGTTCTATATTTAAGTATAGCCACAAAACATCATTAGATATATCCGAAGTTTCATTGCCGTAAAGTTTGTTGCGTTTGAAATACAGTCTCACGATTAGTCCAGTCATCGAAAAACAACAAGCCTTAATTTGTCACTCAACCAGAGTTGAGAAATATTGAACAACATGTGCTGATTTTGACTAATTACTTCAGAAGGTTGATTGTTATAAATGAAAAATCTTTCAACCATGTTGAAGCAAACCTATTCTTAAATTATTATTATTATTATTATTATTGGCGCTTAAGCTCAATCTGAGCTTCGCTCATTCATAGGAAAATAATTGAAAAGAGAGACAGGCAATATATCGAAAAAATGATGTGAGTTGTGCACAGCCAATCAGAGCCGCAGGCTTCCACACAAATCCTCAAACTTTTTACAATCTTCACACCGTTACATTCGGTCGTTATCTTATGAAATGGCCTATTGGCTAACGGGGTGACTATAACTATCGAGCTAATGGTCTGCACGATTTTATGATTTCCTGCGTTAATATTATAAAAAGTTTGCCCGTAGTTTCAACCAAGTCATTAATCGGCTTATTCATTTCATTTTAAGCTTTTTCTTTCTTTTTACAGTAACTCATGATTTAATGCTTGAGTTGGTGCTCAACTTTCACTGTTGGAAGAAAGAAAATACTTTCGTTGAAAGAATCCGCTCTCATTGAAACCACCATTGAGTATGTGTATGTTAACGGCTCTGATAACGGATGCTTAAAGGGGAAGAATCAACACGAGAGAAGGCAGCAAAAGAGAAAGCAAAATGGTTGTGTAATGAGAATTCAGCATTTTTGGCATGCTCTTCAAAGCACTCGATCGACTAAACGAGTGCCGTTAACTGTGAAGCTATCGCATATGCTGCAATAACATGAATAAAACTACCAAGAGAAACATTTAGCGAGAAGTTGATCGCTGTCAGGAAACTAAACTGTTAGCAGGTGAGCTTCGATGACTGCCGCCAGACTTCACTGGCGTTGCACAAGGCTTCATTATTGCAACAAGCTTTAGCATCTCATGCAATAGAGGCAACAGCAGCGGCTGCGGCTCACGTAAGCGCTCGATGGTCGGCTTGATCAAGATTTATGATCCGGTGCGCGAACACTAACGGCTGCATGATCGAATACATGCATACTTGTTATCGTAGTATTCTTGTTCCTGTACCGATCAGCGATGTATGTTTACTTTTTTAGTATTACTGAACTGTAGCCGTGTGGTTGCAAGTGCAGCGCGTTCATTTATCTGTACTCTTTCTTTACGGGTCAAATCATGCATAACCTGTTAACTGAACGCATGCTATGATAGCAGCAGAATCTTGTCGATGATGGTTTACAGTTTGCGCGTTCATCGGCACGCAATCGGTGCTCATCGAAACACCGCTATAATTGACAACAACCACAGCATTAGCTAGTCAATTTTGCTGTCAATGCTCTCATACTGAATTATATAAGGAATCTATAGAACTTTCTATTTCCTTTCACTATTGAGATTAATACATACCTGAAGCTTGTCTGTGGTCTCCAGTGAGCTTATCAAGCAAGACAACAAACGATGATGAGGCACTCACTTGTTTAGGGGATGATGTAAAATAAATTCGATATGCCGATACGGCCAACGATATGTACAGCATAAGAGCGAAGGCATAAAAATGGAAAAAATATCTAAAGTATTGTCAATCAGTGTCATTTTTGTTGTCAATGTTGTTGATAATGAACGATGTAGTCGAATGTAGTCAATGAGTAACGGTAAGAGGGAAACGGTTAGTGCTAAGCCCGTTGGATTTCATCAAGATATATCACATTTGTTGAAACACTATGAATGAATTTCCCCTGATGCTGTCATCGTAGTTATTTATAAGCCTACCTCTTGGGGATTTCAAATTTCTTCAATCTTGTTACAGTTTTGACACTCTTGACTGGAACATTTGCTGACTTGCCATACTTGACAATCCTATGAATAGCACTAGGTAATGAATTTGAAAAATATAACACCAATATTCCAAATATCGACACTAATATGGAGAAAGTGGCCCATTCGGCCCAAAGCCAATTGTTGATAAATTTATCTGTCGGCTCTGTCATGATTGTTGTGTATGTGCGTGAAAGAGTTCTATTTGATGTGATGTGATCTGCTATGATGTGGTGGTGTGGGCCCGCACTGTGGTGACGAAGCCGTTCAATACTTCTGCGGCACCCCTACTCTACTCTGAATCAGCTTTCTTGAATTGAAGAGAAGTGCACTCTAAAATTTATTATTTTCACGTTGAAAATTCTTTATCTATCTTGTCACAGTTCGAAATCTTATCAGGTAAAAGTTGAAAGAATAAGTCGGCGACAATGTGTGATTTTGTTCTTCGTCTCTACGTGGACACCATATGGGACACAGCACCATATGTGCGATAACTAGTTGCATATAATGGTGGGGTGGGGAAATTATTGATGGAACTTAGGTCCTAGAACTTGGTGATCATTTTTACCCGACGCTGCTTCATCCTACCTGCTGGAAAGCACCTCTATGTTTGGTTTAAACACAGATTGGCACACTGGCCGCTGATGTCGTCGGTGTCTATTTCGCTTTCGGCATTACGTCGTGGTTGTCGTCATCATCGTCGTCGTCGTCGTTGTTGTCGATGAGTTGCATCTTAGCATGGTCGACCTGTTGAGTTAGCCTGGTGAGTTGTTTCTACAAACTATTAACCGAGTGCTGCTATTTACATGCACATGAGTATGAGCTTCTTACGCTGTTTGTTTGAGCCGATCATGCTTAGCTAGATATACGAAATAACACTAGCTTAGCAGAGAGGTAACGGTTCAAAAGAAAAAGAAAAAGATGAAGAAGAGTGAGAGCGAAAGTTTAGTTCAAACACTCATTATCTGAGTTGGTAGCTTTGCTATTCCTGTTGTCTTACTGATGCTAAGCTGTTGCTAGTTTCTGTAGCTGATGAAGTCAAATCGATTCCAAGCACAACGCCCATTTAGCGGTCTAACCAAACAGACTGTTATATTTATGCTGCCTGACATACTGTTCGTTGGTAGTTGCGCAACGTTTTACTTTTTAATCACAATTATCGGTCGGTGCTAAGTTTGTTTTTATCATTCCGTTCATCTCTCGTTGACGGAAGGCCACTCGAACTTTGACCAACGCACACGCAGAGTATTCAATTTGCTTAGCGCTTCTGAAGATATGGTCTTGAGGATTTGTGAACTAGTGCTTCAAATTTGCTCTCAGCCAACTCAGCAAATCATGCAATGATATAACACCATGCAAGTAGCTAGCTTGTTTCATTCATCCTCCTATCTCTTCTATTCAATCATAGGCCGTGTCTCGTGTCTAAAGTTTGAATATGTGCTCGCTTTACAGCCACTCATAATCTTCGATCCCTCTGAACCAGAATCTCTTAAGCACACAAGAAAGCCGGCGCTATCTATTTAAACTTTGAACGAATAACCTTTATGCACTATCTGTTCGACAGCTGAGGATAAAAAACAACCTAAATATTGATTTGCGTCCAATCCTAAGGCTCTCAACTCATCAGTGGTTATTCAAGGCTAATTAAATTGCATCGATTAGATTAGTCTATAACAGTTTCAGAAACGATTCGATCTTGACAGTGCAAGAGTTCAACGCTGACTTTATGATATCAGTACTTTAATAAAAGTTCTTATTTAACGAGAAATCACTTGTTTCTTAAACGTTTTATTCATTTTTTCTAACTTGTATCTATCAACATCGCGAATTTGATCTATGTGTGACGAGATTCTTCAGTCTGAAACGTGCAAACGAAGGCGTTGAGGTCAGTGTAGACGCACGCGGCGCGGTTCGCACTATCGAGTGCATACAATAATCTTATCAAACATTCAAGTTTTGGATAACAGGAACAACAAATAGAAGAGAAACTTTCTGATAGTTTTTAAAAAATGGAATTCAAACTGCGCGCGCTTCTTAATGTTCGCAATTGCGGTTGCATGGTCAACACTGGTGTCTTCCAGCTGCACACAACACAACGAACGTTCTCGGAGAGAGCGTTAACGTTACAATTGTTGAATGAAAACGTAGCCACCTGTTTTGTTATGAAATCAAATTGCGACCCACAACAGGCTTCTGGAACGCTCGATATATGCACAAAGAAGCCTGTTGATTGAACTATAGGCATATCAATGATTGTTTTAGATTTCATCTATCGCAGCTAGAGTCCAGCTTTATAAGCCAACATGAATGGCACGTTCGATATCAACACCATTCGAGAGTACCTGCTCAACTGTGGCTTCAAAATCGAATATCAATTTCTGGTCCATGACTTCAAGCATTTCCTCTACAATCCAGATGCAGCCGTTCAAGCACATTTGCGAAATCAATTCAAAGATTATGTTAATCGACTAGCCACTGTTTCCGTTGAGAATGGCAAAAAATATATTGTTCTGCGACCTGAATTCCTGCCAAAGCTACCGCCCAAACATGAATCACCCAAACCAGAGCCACCGCGTCCGCCGCCACGACACCGAGCTAGCACTCGATCAGTTTCATCTGAGGTGCCAAAGCCGGTAGTGAAACTACGCGAAATACATGACCTCAAAACTTCCCTACGTGTCAAAGAACACGCGTCTAAACTCAATTCTTTAGCATCAAATGTTGATCTACGATCTGTTATACCCAAAAAGAGTCCGTCTATGAAAGAAAATGGAAACGCACATTTTTATCAAAATCAAGGTTCTGGTTTGACGCGCAGCGCATCACAAGCGACACCATCGTCGCGTTATCTTCGCTCAGGTGACGGCGAAAATGATAGCGACTCAGGCTCACTTCAACCTTTGGATCCGTTGCGCAAAAAGTGGATGATAGAGGCTTGCAATTGCAATTACAATGGTTTAGTGTTACTATTACGTGAAGATCCACGTCTAGCTTCATTCAAAGACCTCACAAACGGTTATACAGCTTTACATTGGGCGGCTAAGTTTGGAAATTTGGACATAATTAAGCTCATAGCAGGCACTCACGGTGTTTCGCCAAACATTAAGTCACATGGAGGGTACACGCCGTTACATTTGGCTCGCATGTTTGGCCAGGACAAAGTTGCTGACTTTTTAATCAAATCGTATCGCGCCGATCCAAATCTCAGAGACCACTCTGGCAAAATTCCGAACCAATACCTGTGCAATTCGATAGTGCGAACCGCGCCGCGTGCGTCTACACTGACCTCAACGCCTTCGTTTGCACGTTTCAGACTGAAGAATCTCGTCACACATAGATCAAATTCGCGATGTTGATAGATACAAGTTAGAAAAAATGAATAAAACGTTTAAGAAACAAGTGATTTCTCGTTAAATAAGAACTTTTATTAAAGTACTGATATCATAAAGTCAGCGTTGAGCGCAATTGAACTCTTGCACTGTCAAGATGGAAAGACTGGTGGAGTCTCATTATTGTTCATATATGTTAACACTCAACTTAAACTATATTAAAATTTTTAGCACCGATCACAACATATGCTAGCTTCGTAAACTCACGAATTGTGAAAAGTTATTGTGTCGAAGCTCTCTGCTCTCAAAGTGAGACGTCTGATAAATCTATTGGAAACGATAATGTTAACGTCAACTGGATGCTTGTTACTGTTCAATGCCACCACCACGATGAAATCGTTCAGTGTTTTAAAGGCCACACAATCGAAAGGTCGATCGTAGCGAGCATTTAACAATCTGTGATGAACTCTAATGGAGCCAGGCTCTAGAAATCGACTAAAGTGGCCCAAAGCATAGTACATGGGACTTTTGTAATATTCATTATAGTCCTTGTCAACAATGATGGGTGCATCGAGATTGTTGTTGGCCCACGATGGACCACCGCTCATGTCAAGGGCCATGTTCCAATCAATCCAGCCAACAGCCGACTTTTGCATAAGTTTTATCATATCAATCATGTACGCAACTCCGCGTTCCCAATTGCCCGGTAAAGCGTGTGTTTGGAATGGCAAATGTCCGGAACACGCCTCAGTTGAGATGAGAAACTTATCTTTGTACTTTTTTTGCAAAAAATCCAAGTTCTCGTACTCGTCGTTCATGTACCAATGGACGCCGATGCCTTGAATGTATTTGTTCGCGCCCGGATCATCGAGCACTGCCGCGACCCACTTGGGCGCGTAGCCTTTGTTATCGTCTAGAATGACTAATTTGACTGGCCCATACTTTGGGTTGTCTTTGGCGGAACGTAGATTGAAATCGTCCAACATTGGGCCCAAATGCGTTTTGATATAATTGACATAATCCTCAAGATTGACTCCCAACGAGTTGTGGAAAATGAACGGCTTCACACCAGTGATTGGTTCGTTCAGCACGGTCAATGACCAAAAATTGATGCCCTCATTTCTATAGGACTCAAGAAATTTTATCTTCAACTTTGCCATCGCTCGATAATATGAGCCAAAAACGTTACCCTTGAGGGAACCATGAACTATGTGATCATTTGTTTTCATCCATGTCGGCGGTGACCACATTGACGCAACTAATTTCAAGTTGCGTCCCCCACGATTGGCTAACGATTGTGCCCAACGAATGGTTGGTATTTTATATTCAAAATCAACGTCTGTCAGATGGAAGTTTTTCATCTCAAAATCACTGGCATTGGTTGTTTGTGCTTGTCGCGTGTTAATAGTGTCCAGATCATTATTAGTATATGGCGTGGTGGAAAAGTCACTACTTCCTATGGATATGCGAGCGATCGTGTATCGCAAGCCTTTGTCTCCGAAATAATCTTCCATCAATTGATTGGCCACCTCAGGTGAGAGTGATTTGATATTTAAACATGTCGAATCTGTCAAGCCACCACCGAAGCCTTCAATTGTTTGATAAGTTCGCTTAGGATTTATTCTGATCGTTGTAATTAATGGTCGATCAGTGTTTGGAGTAACTCTAGGTACTTTTATTGTGGTTGCTTCTTCTGTTGGGCTCATTGTTGTACTTTCCGGTGTTTGTGTGGAGGGTTCCAATGATTCTTCACCATAAGGTGGCTCAGTTTCAATCGGCACCTCACTCGTTTCGGTCGCTGGTCCGACACTGCTCGTTGGCGTTGATGTCGTTGTAGTCTCTGGCGCTAATGTGTTACTTAGTGTAGTCGTTATTGTAGAAGAGGTGGTTGTCGTTGCTGCTGTAGATGGCTTGGGCTTGAATAGGTCAAATATAATCTTCTTGTCTGTTTCATTGGCTTCAGTTTCAAACAAACGCGTGCCTGTCTTTGCGAAATGCGCTCTATGAAATCGCATGCCATGCTTTGATGTCTCAACCAACGTAATCTGATTCTTGTATGGTGGCCAATCGAATTCAAACGGTTCACAATGTTTATTGTCACAGACAATCGCATCGCTCATATCCAAGGATGACTGCGAACACGAAGCTCGTGAGTTCGTTAACGCTCTTCTACCTGTTTGTATGATCCGTGGTATATCATCACTCGACATAAGTGATTGCCTTGTTTTTTCATCTTCACCGACATCAGCATTATTATTGGGTTCATTCAGATTTGACGCATCAGTTTCGCAATCGAAATTAACGGCGGCACGGAGCGAACTCCCGGAACTCTCGTCGTATGTCCAAATTCTGGGCTCATAGTCCCATGATTCGTTATATGACGATGGATATCCTACTTCCTTCACGTTGCCGCTCGAGGTTATTGCTTGATAAATTGATGCTTGTGACAAATGAATCAGTAGTCTAATAATAATCGTTGATTTATTCATGAAGATAGTGAGTAAAAATTTCATTTTGTGGCCTCAAGCAGGACCCTTGAAGTCAATCATTCGTGTCTCAAGAACAATTACACAATCGAAGTCATCTGTATTTATGATATCATGGCACTCATTAAGTCTTAGTACCGCCCTCATGGGACGCTGCTATAATCAGTCGAATTTATTCCATGGCACGCTCGTAAAGGTCTAACTAGTGCACTCAAAACTACATGGCGAGTCGATTAGGTCGTCAACACAGTCGCATAATTGTGTGTGGACAATTACCTGTATATTCATTTGTATCGTTCATATGAAAACTCATAGAGATCTTCTAAATAAGACAGCCAACATATCGTTGGTCTGAAGTTGAAAAGTGGACTAAAAAGTAACATATGTTAATGGCTGTCAAAGAATCAGCGAGTGAAATTCATTCAAAGCCAACTTCATTTAGTCGATCATCGCGATACACACTACATACAAATCATATCTACAAAACTCACGCCATTTTCACGGCTTGCATCATGTTTGAGTAAAATGTAAACTCAGAAAGAGAATCACGATCAACCTATCGGAAGGAGTACGTTGTAGAGATAAATAAATCATGTCCTTTCTCATCTGTGAACAGGAGCATTGCCGGACCCCGGAGTGTCATTCCTCCAAAGTTTTTGATAATTAGGCAGAATTTTTCTCAAGAAATCTAATTGAGAACTCTGTGTCATCTCAGTTGTCTTGCGAGAAACTCGTCGCTTACAATCTTTGCCATAAATGATTGTGTTGGGTTCCAATACCTGAGGCTCTTGTTCGCCGCTACTCAATAGATCACAGCCGGCTCCAATCACGCATCCATCTGTTATTGTGATATTGTTGCCAACTCGACATTTGGCCTCGAGAAGATTATTGTTACCAACACTTGGAGCTTCGCAATAACTATCTACCTCAAAAACATTGCAGCTTCCTATCCTCATTGGTTCATCACTATTGTTGACGAGAACAACACGCTCTTCGATCAAATTATTGCCTCCTATTATAATTGGTCCTTTGGTGGCGAGTATTTTGGTGGTAGGATGCACAACGCAGTCTTGGCCGATCGTCACATCACCCAAGATAATTGTTTTTTCTCTACAAATGATTGTGTTCGGGGAAATCTTGAGATTAGCGAAGTTGTCCGCCGGCGCTAAATTGGCCGATTGGATGGCTCTAGAGGAGGCCATTACTGTTAATTAAAAATTTAATTGGTATATATGCACCATCTATATAAAATGGAGAGATTGACGGCAGAACCGGTGCATGATATAATCATATGGTTTCACAGACAAGTCGTTGTTTTTGCATTTTGTAAATGGTGACAGGATTCCAGTTGGTTTGGAAAAAAATGCACTGCTGGAAGGCACAATCATATGTGCTTTTCTTTTTTTCCAAATCAACTGGAATCCTGTCACCCTTTATTTCGCCCACATATTCCAATACTCACCACTAGACGGCGCTGGACGACTTTAGGGAAACACGACCGCTAAGAAAACAATATCATGTTTTTCTTTAGCCAATTCTATAATTTCTGATTCTGTTATGACGGGTGAACAGTCTGTCAAAGCTTCTTCATTAAGTCAGATAAAAATCAAGCCTATAGTGATAGCCCATAGCATATAGTGAGAGATAAATTGCAGTTATACGGCACGCGAAAAGAGCAAAAACTGCGTTCGCCGGTAGTCGAAACCGGGCCTCTTCGTTGGAAGCGAAGAATCCTAACCGCTGGACCACGAACGCTACGCGGTGAGAGATGATCAGCACACGTTTAAAAACTGACTGAAAGATCTTTAATTCTATAGAAATAAATGGGAGCCAATACTTACGAATAGTGTATCATTCATATGTCGCATTACAGTACTGTAACTAATAGTGTTGGCATTTCAAGTATCAATATCAAAAATACCAATGTTGTATGGTGTAGAAGTTTTGAGGTAATAAACTTGACACAGTGGAGTTGTGTGTCGCTCTGATATCAGTGATCAGTGATCATGCGTTATAGTATTTCACCTGACGAGCTGTTCTGGCCAATTGTTAAGCGCAATTACAGAAGTATTTGCACAAACAAAACTTTCATTTAAACTCAGATTTCACCAAAATCAGTCGCTACTGTTGCATTTCGGCCTCTCATAGAATTTAGAAATCGCATGGAGAGTGAATCACGGAGCTTTAGTCGGTTGAATTCGATAAAGAAATAGACGTCTGTTGAGGATTATTGCTTCACCCAAGTCTGTTTGTTTTTTCTAAGAACATGATTACGAATAAGTTAGCAATGAAGTTTTGCCGACTGAAAACACTGTTACACAACTTTGTGCAAATGCCGTGACTAGACATGGGTTGTTCAGCTAATTACTAGGGTGCTACAGTCTGAGATGTTTATTATCATTGTGTGACTTGTTTTCATGTTCACCAGAGGTGATTGTTCGAAGGCAAAACTTGTCCCAGCGTTCTAAACATAGATGATTATCATAGGTCGACAAGTCAATGAAGTTGATGCTCTTTCAAGTCATAAATACATTCTTCACTTACTATAATAGAAAATCGTTGAAAGTTGTTCGAAGCTATTGATGACAGTGCACACTTGAGTGTCTAAAAAGACACCACATCTTCATTTAAATCTTACAAATGGATTCACTTTTTTACAATCGAAACTGAATGCACTCTTTCATTGACACAAGTAAAACAATGCTCGTCCGTAAAATAACCGAATTATTTTTATTAATAACGATAGCCACTTTGATTACCCATACGGTAAGCAAAAGGCAATCGCATATCACAACCAAGACCACACAATATCGAGTTATCCCAACTGTTATCAATTCAAAGAGTTCCTTATCGAAAAGTTTTCCAAGTTCAGCATTACAAATGATTGGTAAGCGTGCAGAGGGCCGGGCCAATCCATTGCTGCTGCCAATACGACTTCTAGAAGCCTTATTAAGAGTACTACTGGGTCCACTTGGAGTTATTTTGGTAAATGTGTTGCGACTATTGAGGTTCTTGGTGGAACTCATCAATCCTTTATTCTTACCTTTTTTTGCTCTGCAAATCGCTAACGGTCCGCTCAACATAGCCAGAGTAATCTCAATGATCCTACTGAGAGCCATTTTTAGGATTCGACGTCGTCGCCATCGACATCGCAAAGATGAGTCTGTCGAACGAAGAGTCATAACTTTGGTCAGAGAAGAGAAGCACCGTGATTTTTGTTATTCTTTCTCAACCATCTATCCACATCTGTGCCAGCCGTATCTGATACACACCGACCCCCAAATCGCCCCGCATTTAATCGGTTATTGATAAAATTTAAAACAGTCATCACCTTGAAGGCTGCCGTAATTGCGACTGAGCGACCGGAACAAAACTACCGAGAAGGCTTGCGCTAGACATCGAAATTGAAAATAATTTCGTTGTGTTATAGTCAATTCATGATAGGAGCTGCTCATTAAATTAGTACACGTCATTTTTAATTTACTGCATTATGTGATCTCTGATCTATCTTATTCCTAATGTTAATCTTGGTCGATGGAATGCTTTGGAAGATACAATTGTGCTTAATTTTTGGTTGATTATCCGACACGTTACAGTTCTTGTATTGTCACGGGTCTTTTATCGGATAGTGTTACAATTGGACATATGATGGCAGTGAACAGAAGTAGGAACATTGTAGCAGCTAGCAAAAACATTGAAGGTTTTCTGCTAGTGGATGAATTGCACCAATGGTCAAATTCACAAAAACAATAAGTCACGTTATAGCTATTGCTTTGTCTTAGATCTAACTCCTTGATGGAATTGTACACATTGACAGATAGTTTTGGATTTGGTGTTGCTGGACGGCAACCTTCGAATTTGTCCCCGGGAATGTCTGTTCGAGTGGAAATTATTGTTGATAAACAATCTCTAGTCACAGTTACGTCACCTTATGGACCGAACAATGGGTCAGAATGTTTACGATAAATTAGAAAGTGAGTATGGATCAAGAGCGTGCATAAACTATCATTGGCTGTGATGAAATACTTACCTCCATGGTGTTCGATGATTTTGATGCATTTGTCATCGTCCTTAGGACACGTGACACTGCCATGTATCAGCCAGCTGACACTGTTTTCGGAGCAACCAGGCTGATTGCTAACACATGAATAGCACCATATGGATCCGTGCACTGTTAAAGAATGTCAATAATTAGCTTTTGTAGGCTCTCAAGATGGCGGATCGATTAGACATTTGAAGAGCTCCACAACAGAGACATTTGAGGCTTCTGGGCTTACCTGATGTCAAGTCGGTTAGCAAAAGTAAGGCAATTGTGAAGGCTGCCGTAGAACAGAACATGCTTGAATACATAATTCAAAGTTGATCTTGGCGGTCATCGGCTCGATTTGAATAATTCATTAGAGAAGTTCATTCATTATTTTTTATTATCATTATGATTATAATGATAAGCTTTGTGGCTGATGCGTTTGGGCGGAGAGTTCATGAATTGATGTGTGCGTCACCGAACAGCTGTTGTGTGTGCACGCTAATAGCGGCACTTGCCGCTTCTAAAGCACTGCAATGACGTACAGAATGCGTAGCGGTTAGCTATGTCATCACAAATGCAGCATGCTTGCGAATGTCAACAGTACAGTATAGTAATATAATAATTACGGACGTATAAATAAATATTAGCAAGCAAGAAGCACTAATCTGGATCAATTGGCGTTGCTACTGTCAAGCTTAATCCCTGTTGCTTGCTTGCTTAGCGCTTTCGTCTTTGCTGATAGCGTCGTCGTTACACTGCCATGGACTCTGATTATCTATCGGATGTGAAACTGTACGCGGAGCAATTGTTCCAACGGCTAGAAAGTGAGAAATATGGACTCCAGAAATTATTCATCGAATATGAAGACCGCCAAAAGCATGTCACTGCAACGTTGAAGGAAATTCAACACGAAGTAAACTCTACAGAATCCCGTGTTCGTGAATTGCTCGCCAAACGCGAGCTGGCTATGATTGAGCAAGGAATTATTGCTCAACAATCGATTCCGATCAGTGGTCCTGGACAACGACATCGTTTTGCAGGCACCGACTCAACGACATCGTCATATATGGCAAACACATTGCCAGAGACAAGCGCGATTACCTCAAGCATTGGTGCCTCGTTAGGTGGCGATCAAACGACACAAGTTAAACAGGAACAATATTACCTAGGCAGCATATATTTACGGCTCAACAAAATTTATCGTGATTCAGTTGTTTTACTCAAAGAAAGCGAAAAGAAAATGTGATCAAATCGAGATCTCTTTCATATTGAGAAGTTCCTTTTGTTATGTTGCACACAACACGATACATTAGCATACATCGGTGTTCATATTGGAGTGCCATATTCAACACAGTCATCTTCATCGCCATCATCAAAATCATGTCCTCTTACAAAGATTGGGTCACCGTTGAGCCTGTTGCTTTTTTGGCCATTTTTGGTCTATACATTGAGTTTCCCGCTATTCAAGATCTAATTTACACTCAGACGTGCGTACAAACTGTCACGCGGTACACCGAAAAGAATCATTCAATAAGTTTCAACACAACAATTATTGAACTATGTGATCGATTCAACCGAACACTGATACCCGCCGAGTGGCAAACCGAAATCAACGACAACAATTCAATATTTTGGCTACGTTACAGTCTGGTCATATGCTTAATATGTGTATTGTCCATACCATATTGGGGTGGTCTATCGGATAGGATCGGACGAATCGGTCCCATAAGCGTGCCTCTCGTGGCGGCCACAGTATGCAATTCAATGTATGTGTTATATGCGCTTGCTATGCACATGTGGCCAGGTTTATCGCTCGAATGGCTAATGGTCGGCGCTTTGATCACAGGCTTGAGCGGCGGCCAAGCGGTCATTATCATAAATTCGTTCGGATATATCAGTGAGACAACCGATCAGGAGTCCCGTTCGAAGCGTATCACAATACTTGAAGCAATCATATTTGTATCCAATAGTGTTGGATTCTTTTTAAATGGTTACACGATGAAATTAAGCACATCACTAGCGAATCCGTTAACCAATAGACATTTGGTGACCTTTTCATTAGTTGTGGCACTAAATGTTGTTGCTATTCTTTACACTTTTTTACGCTTGCGTCATCACAGATCTCATATCATAGTTAATAATTTTGAACGCGAACAGCACGAGATCGTAGATCGGCCGATAGAAGTGGCGCCGTCTCCTCCCGCACTTCCCCGTGAACACTGCACCGACAGAGTTCCACCTAGAACTTCATCAGCGTCGCCCGCAAATCTGATTGTAAACGAAACTGATGATGCGAGGCCAACATTACTTAACAAGTTCATAACACTTCAATATTACGCAAATGTGTATCAAACTTTGACGCGTAAGCGCGAATCACGATTAATGATTCACGGCCTTTTACTGGCTGCATTCATATCGGCCTCATCGTTGGCTGTGACCATGTCGCTGATGTATAATTTTGTTCGCCGCGAACCATTCTTATGGACCACTAGCGATTATAGTCATTGGAACGCCTGGTCGTCGGTATCACGCGGAGTAGCTCTAGTATCACTGTCGTTGGCAATGCGATTCTCTCCGAACTGGAATGTGCCCGATGCACTTGTTTCGGTGCTCGGATTCGCAAGTCGCGGTGCCGGCTTGGCCATGATCGGCTTAGCTCAATCGTCATCGACCATCAACTTTTCGTTGGTTGTCTCGGTGGCCAGTGAGTTCAACATGCCACCGATACGCAGCATATTGTCTAAGCTAGTGCCACACAATGAATTGTGCAAAGTGTACTCGTGCATTGGAGCAAGTCAAAGTCTATGTTTCGCGTTAGGAAATGTTATATTCTACGCTGTCTACGCGTCCATATTGAAAGACATGAACTTTTTCCGCTATTCACTTGTTGGTTCGGCGTGTGCACAAGCTGTTGCCATGATCATAATGATTTGTGTCTATCGTGGACTACGACAACGATTGACAACTTGTTGATCAATCGCTTTACAATTCTTCCAATTACAATCATACCACAAACGACACTGATCCTATTAATTTAAAAGATTTCATAAAGACAAACTATCAAAAGCTCTCTAATCAAATATTTAATTGATTATATTCGACATCAGCATTGACTGTAATCAAGTAATAATAATAAAATGAAATCCACTCGGAATGTTGTTAATCATTATTCTCTTTAGATGAAATGAAAAGAGATTGGTGGCTTAAATGAATGAGCTGAAGGATCTACTGCGCGAAGGGCTTATGTGCATCGCTAAGCTCTAATATCGAATGCAAGACATCATCTAACAATTTCTTACAAACTTTTATTCCACAGCCAAAGCTTTAGGAACTCTGAATGTGTGCCCATAACTATCAACCTTTCTAATGACATTTGCAATAAAGCATCAAATAGTCAAGATCAATTTCATTCTGACGTAATTATCATTCAATGCCTATAATGTTATCCCTATTACTCTGAAGCTATTAGACCTCAAACTGATTCCCAAGCATTCAAATACACAATACATAGCGTAAACTTATGATGGACTTGAATTCCTGTGCCAATTCCAAAACATACACTTATTAAATTTGTAGAGAATAGAAGGAGCTCGTACCGCTTTCGAGCTCATGTACCGCATTTTCTCGTTCTCTTTCCTTCTCTGTCCTCTCTTGGAAGCTCCAATTAATGCAATGCATGTAAATTCAAGCTGGTGACTGTTTTCATAAGACCAAGTTTTTTAGGGTTCTGACTATGAATCAAGGCTGTGCAAGGAGCGATTTTCATGAATCACACGAAATATCTCACACTTTCACTGCAATGTACGGCGATTATTATTGGTGTCAAATTGAGATTTAAACGAGCAGCAAGATCACGCGTCGATTCTCCTGGATTTAAACGAATGGATTCCTTATGAACGATTCAATGCGTGGCGGATAATTGTTGACCTTTTCATACGCATAAAATTTGAACACATTGTTGGAATCATTCGTTGGGCCAAATCGTCTATTGTTATTGTTGTTGTTATTGTATGCTGTGTTTGTAGACGAGCTCAGGTCTTTGCGTCGTCGTTGGGATCGAACTTGTGGCCCGCTGTCAGCGTCATTGTTGACAAAATTGTTACGGGCAATCTCATTATTGTTATTCACGGGAGATAACATTTCCCGATTGTAAGTTCCTAAGTTGAATGCTGGCGGCATCATTCGATACACCACTGGTACCTGAAGATTCAATACTGGGCGTGATTCGTGTAATGCCATATTGGGATCGCCGATATCACGCGAGCTACGCCGTTCGCTGTCCGATGCTGGCGCCAATCGAAATCCGTCAGATGATGTCAATTGCACCTCAGTGTTGGCGAAATCAGTTGGTTCAGCATTCGGACTGCCATAACGGTAGTCTCTGTGTGAGTGTGTGTGATAAGTGTCGTGATAATCGTGAGGTCTATGCTGGTTACCATAATGATGACCGTATTGGTGACCATAATGATGATTGTCCGATGATAACGGCGCGTACATGGACGTTTGCGCCAACCGTTGCATCACTCGCTGTTTGTGTTGTTCGAGCAACTTATGGTGCTGTTCCAATTGTTGGCGTGTGTCAGGATTATTGTTATTGCTGCTGTGGGCTTGGGCCGCCGTCACTGATTGAGCCTCGCGATCTGTTTGACGACTCTCTTGGCCAACGTAGACAGGATTACGAGCATCGTAGTTTAGCTTGGCCGCATCGACCGGGTACGACGCGGCACGCTCGTCCGATTGTGGCTCATCCGAATGAGGCACATAATCTTGCTCAGGCTGATGGGGTGATTGCTGTGTCGAGTGGCTATTGCTGTGATTGTTAGTTTCTTTCGCTTTGTCAAACAAACCACCAGGGGCGTTGAATTTGCGCTCAAATTGCTGCCAAAACGAATCAATTTTGTCGCTATGGTCAAGCATTGGATTTATGTGGCGATAATGATGTTGATGGAACATATTGAAATGGCCTGCGTACGACGGCATTGATGGTATGTAGGGGGGCGAGTGTGCCATGTCGGCGGCCGTATAATCGGCTCTATCTTCGGCATTATTTGATGCCTGTGGTTCATTTGAGGGATTGATAGGCGACGCATAATGATTGATTGGAAATACTCTCGAGGCGGTGGACGATGCTCTTGCACTATTCACGGCCAACAATACGAGTAACGCCGCCACAGTCGAAAACTGTTTATCTAATGACATCTTTTTTCAAACTTTTTGAACTTGAACTTAACGGACAAATTATTCAAACAGATGGCTCGACTTTAAGTTTGAAAGCACGGAGCCTCTTCCGGTGGTAGCACTCTATATACGTAGTTATTTTAATCACCAGTGAGGTTTGAATCACAAGTGTCGCTATCAATGAAAGTTAAACCAAAGTAAACTTGATATCGAATGAATATATTCTCGTAAGATACTACAATGCGAGACAACATGTTGCTATGATTGTGATAGCCCACGGCTACAGCGTGTGTAAACGAGCTATGATCGCATGGACCGGTTTATTGTATACCGAACGATAATTTTCACAACACATCTACCGTTTGGCTTGTTAGCATTGGCTGTGGTTGCTGTGAGATTTTGTACACTGACCGCGTTATGCTAACTTCAATGCTTGTAATGTTGATGACAACAACAACGATAAAACAATGTGAGATCTTTTTCCCTTCTTGAATGTAACAGTCTCTCCAGAAATAATAATAGAACTCTCGGGCGTGTTAGTGATTCGTGTGTTTGTGCGAACTTAATAGATCGCAACTCGATCTATCCAAACACCTTTTGTTGACTCCTCTCTCTCTCTCTCTCTCTCTCTCTTTCTCTGTGTGTGTGTGTGTCTGTCTCTATCTCTATCTCTCGAACAACTAATAAATGTCTCTAGCTCAGTTAAATCATCCGATAGTAGTTGGTTATCATTCGCCAGAGATGAATAGGCTCCGCTCGCTATCAGACACACTGCTTGACAATGTAGTCCAGCGAGTAGAAATATACGATCTTTACACGGCTTGATATGTACGTTGTAGCTGTATGTACTAAGCCTTAATAGTAGTAAACAAATTTGCTGCCAGTGCTCGTAAAGAGAAACAGATATTCGCATGCCGATATTGATCTTTGAGAGAATAGATATACTTATATTGTCTTGCGGTGTTAGATAATTAATGTATTGAACCGACACGTACGTGCAATAAGCAGGATGTCATTGACGAGTGAGTCCTATTGTATGTCGCTGTATCGATGATTGTTATCAAGAATCGTGACACTTGATATTACTCAATATCTAGCGTTAACTAATTGGACATTGTGCGTGCGAGTCATGAATTGAATCCATGGCCGATTTGGAACACATTTACCGAGTTCATTTGAATCGTGAAGTGAGCTATAGAATTGAACGACAAAGCGCAAGCTCATTTAAAACTAAAACAATAATTGGATGACGAAGTGTACAAACTCTATAAGAATATGGTAAGAGAGACAAAAGTAGTCGGCAATTTAATTGTTTGCCCAGGTTTAATGTGGGAACTATGGTTTGATGTTAGCATGAAATTTGTCTCACAGTTAGCAATGTCTTGGTGAGTAACGAGAAAATGCTAAGAAATGCCAATGTAAGTCCGTGAGCCTGACAAAAATCCTCAATAAAACATCTAACCATTCGTCTTACCATTGCAGCGGTTGTCACGCTGGAACAAGATTAATTGGGATTGTGCGCTACTCTACTTTACATTCTTGAGTTGGAAAACTTTTATGCAAGCTTGATGATCTAACAAGCTGCAAATGCTCGGTTGTTGTGAGTAGCATGAGTCGGGTAGAGTGCTGAGACTGACGAGTACCTCAAAGCACGCATACAACGCATGCGTACACGCATGACTGACCCATACATAGACCTAAGCACGGCTGAGGTGGCGTGAGGCCTTAGCAGCTCACACGACTGGCACGTGCAGAGGCGTGCACTCACATATTAGTAGTGGTTGGTTCTATTTTGTACGAATTGTTCGTGAGTGAGGCACGTGAATCACGCCAGCTTACGTGGCCAATGTGATGCACGAGGCAGGTGTCTGGCAAAACAAAAAATCTGCTTGACTTTCGACATGCATTTAATACATCAAGAATGATGGTAGTAGTAGAACTATCATATTAAATAAACGATGATCTCAACAACGAATGTCTAAAACTAGAACCCAAGTCTTCCCTATTCAGCACAACATTCATGCAACGAAATGGAAACTGTACTGCTGGCCAGCATGGCGAGCACCTGCTCATTCAATCGCCACCTACTGGATCACTTTGGTCGCGAAACGAATGATGGGCAACAACTATGGGCTTCCAAATTTCTCAAAGATCGCCATCACCTTGTTCATAAATCATTAGCCAGTAATTCAGGCATCGAATTGGAGACTCTAGAAACAGAGTCAAAGAATGCAGCACCTGGAACATCGGGCAAACAGACCTCTCAGATTTCAGAGGAGCAGCATTTGGACCTCATTGAGGGAGGCAACAAGATTGGCTCAATTGCTGAAGAATATTGGACAAGCGAACTGGTCTCCAGTTTGGCAGCTAAATGGTTCATGGTTCGGATGTCGTTGCGCGGCAAACTAAAGCGATACTCGCGAACTATCGGCTCATTTAAGCGGGCCCTCTTATACAACAACAACAACCTCGGTAATACAGATGCAAATACACAGAATAATTTAAAATGTTACCTGAGAGCATCACAATCTAGCGATGCAATCGCAGCAAGTGACATACACCACCAACCACACACGTGCACCATTCGACGTGTACCAACATTGCCGGCCTTATCTGAGACCATGCAAACGACCACGTCACAAAGCTCAAATAATTCATTGCTCAACAATTCCACTGATATCTTTCATGATGAATCGTCATCGTCGTCTTCTGTAACATCATCAACATCGTCTCCATCATCGCAGCAAGAACAGCAACGCAAACCAGTCAGACGCCTGGGCGCCCTCAACGAATGGAACGCCGATTGGCAACGTCAAGCTATGGCTGATCGACTCGAGCGACGTTTGGTAAGTTGAAAATTACGACACAGATTTTCGTTGCAGTGATTAAATGTCTCCCTATTCATTGTTAATGATGGAAAGTTGTTCAAAAAATAGTGGATAGCAATCGATGAGTTGCGTGACACTAGAATGAGTCACGCAACGAGCAAGAGATTAAACTGTCCTTATGCTGCTGATGATATCATAAGGGCTTATGTTCTCTTTGATTGCAAAAATGCTGTCTTGCTGCATTGTTCAGAATATTCTCAAGCAATTCCGTGAACAACAAAAAATTGATGGATAGATTGTTGATAACATGACATGTATCTTTTGAGATAATTGCATAAGAAAGCTTGTCATACACGTTTGTACATACTAGTGACCACCAACGACCTTGCAATAAGTTGAAACTTTCTTGAGATTTGAATTTTTTGGGATATCATGGTCAAGAGACTATGGAACAAGAGAGTAAAGTGGCTAAACATTTGCACAGTTATTGATAATTTGTTCATTTTCGTTTTCCTGATAAACTCTTAGGCCAAAATATCCAGCTTAAGATCAAACGAAGCACCTAGACTTGTGGCAAGCGGCGATGATCTCGTAAGTATTGAGCTATTCAAATTGATTCTTTTTCTTAAATGTGGATATCTAGTTATTCAGAACAAATTATTGATAATCTTACATCTGTCACTAATTCTAGTGTGCTGTATGTTTGGAAGCTGAGCCAGGTATACAGACTCTTCCATGCAAACATTGCGCCGTATGTTACACTTGTTTTATTCGAACGATCACGCAATCATTGCGTCAGAAAAATTTTCCCCTCAGATGTGTCATATGTCGTGCGAAAGTTCGCAGCACTCATTATAAGTTGTCATAGTAGGATATGCAACGGGATATTATCTTTCAATTAACTATCAATTTTCACTTGGCCGGAGAATAATATGTTCAAATGATCATTCAAAAAAATCAATCAAGAGTAATTGATCAGACTCAATTGAGCGATTCACTTCTGAGTTGTAATTACTTTGTAGAGAAACACGAGTTTTAATAAAATAGTACTCGCAGAGACTCTAAAAACGATAAAAGTTATTCATCTGGATTGGGTTATCCTTACATGTAGTATTGGATGAAAATTGTGCAAAAGTTTGGTCAGTCAGGGGCTCGAACCCTGGACCCTCGCGTTATTAGCACGATGCTCTACCGACTGAGCTAACCGACCTCCACAATTCAGGTGAATAAAATTGACTATTTCTATCCTGAAAATCAAATTCAACACTGCAAGTTTTTGTTGAGCTTCAAAACTATCATTCCGCATGCATAGAAACTTGCGAGGGTCTTGAAAAATCTACTAAGTAGATCTTGATGAATTAAACACCGGCACACGCAATCATTCATCACACAGGAAAATCACTCACGAGAATTAACGCCATCTGTCGAGCAATAAGCGTAATGCTTTTCAAGGTTTTGAAATGAGCGCTCTTCGAGTTCTGGAATATTCGCGTTCTGGTCTGCGTTACGCCAGTCGCACCGTGTGCGGAGACGCGGGCACATGACTGGAGTGAGCGGAACGATCGTGAGTTGTCTTAAGGATTTGTACTTTGGTGAAATATCTCGCATCTTGTGTAGCTCCATATCAAGCGAAACTCACTAAACAAACCAGCAAACATTTGTATCAATATTATTATTATTTAGCACTGAAATCAATCAAATGGTTAAGGAGACTACATACTACGATCTGCTGGGCGTGAGTCCCAACTGTACCGAAGATGAACTCAAGAAATCGTACCGAAAGCTAGCGCTCAAATATCACCCCGACAAAAACCCCAACGAAGGTGAACGCTTCAAAGCTATCAGCCAAGCGTATGAGGTCCTGTCAAATCCCGAGAAACGTGAATTATACGACCATGGCGGCGAACAAGCAATCAAGCAGGGTGGCCACAGCAGCTCTGGAGATTTCGGCAATCCTATGGACATATTCGAAATGTTCTTTGGCAGTGGCCGGCAACGCGAGCGCGGCCCTAAAAAGGGCAAAGACATAGTCTATCCAATGAGTACCACATTAGAGGAACTATATAATGGTGCAACACGTAAGCTATCAATCCAAAAGAAGGTCTTGTGTAGCAAGTGTGAAGGTCGCGGAACAAAATCGGCTAGCATTGAGCCAAGCAAATGTCACGGTTGCGGCGGAACAGGCATGTGCGTTCGTGTCGGCCAAGTTGGTCCCGGTATAGTTCAACGCATCGAGTCCAAATGTAACGAATGCGGCGGCTCTGGTGAATTCATTCCAGAAAAGAACCGTTGCAAGACATGCGATGGTAAAAAAGTTGTACGAGAGAAGAAAATCTTAGAAGTACACATCGACAAAGGCATGGAAGATGGACACAAAATCGTATTTTCCAATGAGGGCGACATGGACCCTGGCTATGACTTGCCCAGTGACATTGTAGTTGTTCTCGACGAAAAATCCCATGATCGATTTCAGAGAGTAGGCAAGAATGATTTATTGATCACTCTTCAATTGAGTTTAACTGAGGCCCTATGCGGCTTTCAACGTTCTATCACCACATTGGATAATAGAGTTTTATTACTCAAAACCGCGCCGGGCGAAGTCATCAAACACGAGTCCTTCAAATGTATCAACGGTGAAGGTATGCCCATTTATCGTAATCCGTTTGAGCGTGGCCGTTTATTGGTGCAAATGTCAGTGAAGTTCCCCGACTCAATCGAGCCAACAGTAGCGGCGCAATTGGAAAAACTCTTACCACCCAGACCGACTGTCGACTTCCCCACTGCAGGCGATAATGTTGAAGAAGTTGTGATGCACAACTTTGATCCGGCCACTGATTCGCGCAACAGAGGGCGTGGAGGAATTAGAACTGAGGCATACCATGAGGATGATGATGAGGGTGGTTACGGCGGCGGACAAGGTCCTGGAGTTGCTCAGTGCAGACCCCAATAAGGTGGCGCAAGTACGACTCCATGCCACAATCTGCACAGCACATCTCTCACATCATTTCATGGTATTTGTAATAAATGTCAGGTAGTTAATAGATGAGCGACTAGGGCTCAGACAACAAATTGTCTCTGTACTCCACAAATACGATCACACAAACAAACAAACTAAATCTGTATTTCAATTAAATCATAGGTGAAAATGCTCATGCTGCGCAGTTCATACCTCACACTAATTGAAAATAACTAGCCAACGAAGCCCCATCTCGTGCAATCCAATCGGCATTTGTACGTATTGTCTCAATGGACTGCTCGATCTGTTTCTCATCCTCTGGCTCTGGATTTTCAGCAAATAGCCTCTCCATTTCGTCTGCAATTGCGTGATCGGAGAATCCGTACGAAATGCTTTTAACCATGTGACCGACGAGGCCTTTAACACGCAACGGGCTCAAGTGTTGCTTGAAGTAATCCCACGCCAAATAACGACCCTCTCTACTGGCTCCGATAGATTGGAACACAGAAGTGGCGTCTTGCAAACGTAAATCACCTTGCAATATCATGTCTAGTAACCGCCGTTGTCGTTCATCGTGAACCGGATAAGCCAGCGCCGAGCATATCGATGATCTCTCATACGCTGAATCACTCCTATTATAAGCGTCTATGAATTCGTTAAAGCGTTCATCTGTTGCATCCGCAATCATGGCACGATAAATCGACGACTTCAAACTTCCGTCAATTCTTTCACCACTTTTGTGAACAAAAAACTCTTTAGCTTGCTTGGTGGCCTGAGTATCGTTGAATAGTATGCGATGCTTGATGATGAGAGCACGCAATTGTTGTAAATTTTGCATGTCCAACTGGGCAAGCGACGACGATGCGTATGATGTCGTCGAATTTGTTGTGGGCCATCCTGTCCAACCTATCTTGCTATAGATTGTGTTGAGCAGATCGCGAGCGTAAGTGTTGAAAGGCCCTTCGACCTCTGTGCCAGACAGTAACGATCTAGTGATTGTCATCAATGATAATATCAAACAATAAACAATTTGAAAAGAAGAATCGTGATAAAACAATCGTACTTTCTTAATCAGTGAATGTCGAAGTATTCTATAACACCAGGTATCATCGATAGTGTGAGCACTATGCAATGGACCTACCTGACCGTTCGAAGGGAGTCGAGTATCGAAGACCATATGATGAATTCAGTTTCGTCCTGATAGTTTTTCAGGAATTGTAAATAAGCGACAGTAGATTTTCGTCCAATCTTTAGCAGTGCAAAAAAATCATCCTGAAGATTGAGACGATCGAGTGTATGTAGTTTGCGTGTGCGCATAGCTTTGGCTAGCTCGTCCATTAGAACGGGGTCAACGTAATCTACACGATAGTAGCCGACGATTTGATAATTTAGCTTGAACCAATGACCGATGGTCGACTTTGGCAATATGATCGTCACGTTGGGCGATGAGAGCAAAAAGTTTTGGGTCACTTTTAAATTTTTATCCGTTCCCAAATTCTCGCTTATCAAAGTAATGGGTATGCTCCAGATAGGACTTTCGGTAAATTTCGATGTACTAACACTGACATGAACATCATCAACATCATCATTGATTTGATAACTTATGGGCATGTCTTCCTCGATAGATTGCTGATGTGAGCCGGATACTGAGCGAGTGCCCATTCTTGATTGGGCTGGTCTGGTGAGTGGTTGCTGTCGTGAGCGTTGCTTTTGCTCAGTCGAACGGCGTTGTCGTTGATCAATGTCGCTCGGATCCTTGCCAAATCTCTGCTGTTTGATTGAAATACTATAATATTGGTCTCGTTCGATCATTCTGACTGATAGCAGAGGGTAGCCATGGAATTTAGTCCATACTCTCATCATTGCTGACACTTGTTTGCCGGTGGCCTCCTCGAATGAGTTCCACAAATCTTCAGTGACCGTATTGTTGTATGAGTATTTCGCCAAGTAATGCCGCAGGCCACGATCAAAATCTGAGCTCTTGATGTAATTGTACAACATACGAATCAATGCCGCTCCTTTGTTGTACGATATCGGATCGAATATCTCCAATATCGAGTGTGTGTTGCTAATCGATACCTCAATCGGATGACTCGTAACAGACGCATCTGAATCCATGGCAACCTGTAGCACTTCGGTCACAAACATGTGCCATATTTTATATTCGGGAAAAATCTTCTCCACACAAGCGAACATCATGAATTCAGCAAAACCTTCGTTGAGCCACAAATGTGACCAATTTTTTAGTGTCACTAAATTCCCAAACCATTGATGGGCCAACTCGTGTGCCGTCACTAGGGCGATCCACTGTTTGCTACGTAACGAAGCAGTGCTTTCGTCTGTCAGCAAATAATTCTCCTGGTAAATGACGGCACCCCAATTTTCCATAGCGCCCGAGCCAAAATCTCGAAGTGATATGAGATCAAACTTTGCCAGTGGATATTTAATGCCAAAGAGTTTCTCATAATACTCCAACGATTTAACCGCGACATTAAGAGCAAATTTGGCCTGATCTTTTCGTTGGCTATGCTGAACGTACACTCGAACTCTACACCCACTCACAGTAGTTGATTCGATGTAATCAAATTGGCCAACAACGATGGCAACGAGGTAAGTTGACATCAACGGTGTGGGGTAAAATTCAATCTCTTGCAGGGGCTCGCCCGTTGACGGCGACAATGATTTATAGATGCTTTTTATGGGCATATTCGAGATGGCCAACAGACCACGGACAGGCAGCAGCAGCTGGATCTTGAATCTGGCCTTCAAATGAGGTTCGTCCTGTCCTCACCCGATGTTTTTAAAGAGATGAACCCGATGTTTTTAAAGCGAAGAGATTTTGAATAAAATTTATTGTTAGTAGAGCTCAGAATGACCCTATGCGTGATTGTCAATAAAACGGATATTCACCCAACAAGGAAAAGCGCGTCGGGCATCGTTGGGCTGAAAATGTGTGGCCAACCCATAATCTATATTGCCATTGTTGCCGGTATGCTGAGTGTGATTGTCGGAACTTAGCGGATATCGACGAAATTGATACAAGCCATGCGGTTCGGTGCTCACTATACCATTGTAGACAATCAATAAATAGCCTGCTTGCGCATTGATCACAAATGGACTGAAGTCAATGCGAACGATCTCACTTTCAATGTCACGTCCAACTTTAGTCGCTTTGATGGCTGTATAATTTGAAGATGTCGATTGAAAGAAGGTTAGCAAGCAAATGCGAGAATGTGATTTGTGAAAAATCGAATAGATCACAAGGTATACAAACATGATTCGTCTTGAAATATAAAAAGCGCAGATTTGATAGCAATAGTTTCGGCAGCATGAAGACGGATTGAGCTGAAGCCCCCTTTGGTCAAATTGAGCGATATCAATAATTGGCCACTGAAGCGTGGCTTAGCCGGATCGGCTTTAATGCGAAGTGAGTAGAACGTCGGTATAAATGGCGAGGTGTGATTCTCGATAATGCTCGTTTCAGATTCATACAACGGTGGCAGCTCAAACCCGTCATTTTGTGCAACACTTATGTTGCCGAACAGTAAGCTAGATGATGATGATTTTTGTATTGTTGATAGTGTTGTTGCAGGTGTTGTTGAGGTGATCATAGGTGATGCGCTAGTGTCATTGTTATTATACCTTCGTGCGTCTAATTTGAGACCATTGACGAAACCATTGTTGACACTGGGGTGGTTACTATGTTGTTGAACTACGTTGTGCACGACTAACATTGCCGATATTACGAAACATAACACTAGCTTGGAGTGACCAATCCGGGCACTTGGTCGTCGAACTCTGACTACGTGAGTTAATTCACATTTGATTGAGAGAGATCCAATTGTAATATGTCTATTATTGATATCATTGTTTCCGTTTGGAACAAGTTGTTCGTGGTTCATAGAATGATCATACCTGCTTGCTTTGTTAATCTTGTAATGCTCATTGTGATAATAGTGGTAGCAACAAAAACATTGTTGTTGTAGATGATCAACTTGTTCTTGCAATGATAATTTGTGACGAGGTGACATCCCCCCATTGTCAATTTGTTCCGTTTGTATCATTTTGCTTTTGTTAGTTCAAATTTGTTTATATATGTCAGTGACCACTGTAAACTTTGCCACCTTATCTCAAATAGGCAGAATCAACAGAAATCATAATAATTGTTTCAATCGATGGTCCATCGATGTAATTTGTGCAATTATTGTTGTGCAATCAAAGTTGAACTGTTTATTCACGTGCTGCCAAAATTGTTTGCTTGCCAAGAAATTTGTTTGTCATGATGCGTGCCACACACACACACACACACATTAGACCGACAAGATGAGATCGACGTCGTCGTTGTTGTGTTCAAGTGCAACATGAGTCCCGATGAAAAGAGTTTAATCAAGCAAGTTTGATGGCTGCTAATAGAAAAAATCTACAGCAGCAACAGCAAGCTGACAAAATATAGCTTGATACGACGCAAACTATCCCGCCGCGTGATATTTTCTTTTCGTGCATCAAGTTAGCTAGCTTGCTTCATATGAACGGCGAGACAACAGGCTTATGGAGTTAGCACGTAGTTTTTTCTTCTCTTACATCTCATAGAAAAAGCAGAAGTGCTAGAAAAAGAACCTGAAACTGAATGGAAACTGAAAATCAACTATAAGGAGAGCAACAAGTGGTTTATTTGAAGTCGAGTCGAGTGCTAGAAGTCACCAGTTTTAGCGCAGCCAATCATTCACTCATTCGTAGTTTATTTATTCAATTAACTATTATCGAGGCGCACTGTTCACATGTTCAATAGCGTGTGTGTGTGACGTTACGACGCACATGACGTTTACAAGACGCTACTAAATATGTATTATCAATCGCATCGACTACATTGTCTGCCTAACAAACTAAGCTAAACTGAGCGCGCATTTAGTTTAAGTAGTAAGTAATGAGTATATTGAAGTATATACTGATTTCAAGGGAATCCATTTTTGTTGTTGCACAGGCGGTGCTTGTGATATTGCTGGCATGTGAAAGGGCGAAGTTTAATAAAGGTGTGCTCAAGCCAGTGAGTGCACACCGAGTGCATACGATCGAAAGAAATTCTCCAAATCAGAGTGCACTTGTTAAGCTTACACTTTGTCTACACGGCAATAGTGAATGCCGCAAGAAGATAGCAAAGTGCTAAGTTCGCATTGTTAGGATAAGTGTAAACAGAACAATCGTTGAAAAAACAGCAACATCGAAGATAGAAGACAATATGTCTATGAGTATCGATGGATGAATACATTGATGTAATACTTGTCGCTGCATATGAATGAATTGCTCGTTTGATTTCGATCATATCTAGACATCATCTTGTGTGGGTTCAATAGAAATTGATGCCCATGAAAATAAAAATCATATTTGGATTTATGGGAGAAGAAAGTTTCGATTAGAGAGCGCGCAGCTACGCCAATAGCAGCAGCAACAACAATATGGGTCACACGGTATCAATCGGACGAATGGCAACGACCGAGTGCTATGTAATTAAAATTGAACTTGATTGCGTAATTCGAGTGACACAGCAGCAGCTCATAAAGTCATGCATTGTCTAAGTTTTATTGAAACAACGACAACAACAACGGCAGCTACTTCAAAGGCAACAAGTGACGAAAGATCTTTCTTTAAAGTCTGCTTAAAATGTCGGCTGCTGTCGCGGGCACAGTTGCTTGAAATGTCTCAGAGTGACGCACACTATTTGCAAAGGCAAGTAACTTGACAACGAAGTAACAGTGTCATGAAGAAACATTATGGTTTCGATCGATGCTAACTATTATCGATTCTACTAGCAAACATTTGTCATGGGTGACCAGTCGCATCGTCATCTATTGCTGGTCGCTATTAACATCACTATCTTAATATTGTCTAATGAACAATGACAAAGGATGAATCCGCTAGACTGTATGTGAATGTGTGAAAGTCTGGTCTTCTTGGCGATTCATGCGTCAAATCGATAATTGGGCGAGCAGTTAGTATGTCTGGCTTACGATTCTCACAATCAACGAAGTTATGGCCACGAACAAAAGAGGACTCACTAGCAAGCAGTTCTATCTCTTGATAACTAACAGCTAGAAATTGAAGTAAAACGCCAATTGACAAATAGCGCATCGATCGCTATTTAGGAACAGATTATTCAGGTAAAAATGGATTATTGTTGCTGTCGTTGCTTATTGTTGTTGGACATGTGAGAATCTAGAAGTGGCATCATGGTCAACACACCAATGAATAAGGAATGAGACATCGAAGAACAAGCTAATGTTGAAGCTATTGTTAGTATCTAAGTTAGGTGTATGCACACAGAAGTTGTGCACATTGTTAGCATTGTGCAACATAGACAAACTGTTCGTCGGCGAACTGGAGTCACTTTCGAATGACCAATTAGAGTGGTAATTGTTTTACTTTCTCGTCGGTTTGCCATTTCTCTTTCTTCAGAAGAACGCCGTATGAACGCCCTAAGGACGCCAAAAGAATGCATGCCAATGATACGGCACCCTGTCTTGAAGCACGATGAAAATACACACCCTACAGTGATTCTGAGAACAGCTTAACAAGCTGAGAGAAAAGGCTACAAACCTTACGGGCGCTATATAAACAAAATGCGACAATTGTAGTGGCGTCAATCATAGTCGTGGCTTCGTCCAATCAAGTTGAGTGTAGTGTGAAACAGAGTCAGAGAAAGGATAAGAAGAAGAGGAGTCTTAGTCAAGTAGTAATCAGTAGTCAACGTATGTACGAATATCTAACGTGATAAACATTGCTATACATCCTGAAGAAGCTCAAAATTTGCTAATCAATTGAAGAATTTCTAATACAATCAATCATTAATCATCGACTACTTGATCGAATTGACACTTTTGACAAAATCTATCAGCAGCGAAAACAACATGAAGCAAACCATGTCATTAATAGCCTGCTCAATGGTGCTTGTTGTGGCCATCACTAGCTTACCACAAGTTGATGCGGGAGGCAAATCCAAAGGCTCAGAGGGGAACATAATCATATCAACCGGAGGTGGTCAGAGTACTAAGATTAAAATCATGAAGGTAAGGCTTATAATCGGATTCAAAGATTATAATTTTATTCATTCCAATATTTAAGATGATAAGCATCCAAGTTAACATATGTATTTGAATATTCACTTTGAACTTCAATTGCATTGTTTCTAGATACCTGTGCCGTATCCGGTGATCAAGCATGTCCCGTACCCAGTGCCGGTGCCAATAGTGCAAAAGAAGTACATACCAGTCGAGAAATATATACCAGTTTACAAGTACCATGGACACGAAGGACACGGCCATGGACATGAGAGCCAACAAAATGAGCAATACACAGGCGCCGGGAGCAGCGATGGATCCAGCGATCATATGGCCGGACAGCAGCAACAAATGACCTACGCGGCCGCTTACGGTATGCACCCGATGATGACGTCCGCAGCCGGAGGTGGCTACGGGGCCGCCTCGGATCCGTATGGACGTTCGATGGGTTACGGTGATTCAGGTGTAGATTTTCGTCAACAAATGATGGCTTGGCAGCAACAGCAGCAACAGGCACAGCAAGCTGAAGCCTCGGCAGCTCCAATGTCATACTCAGGCGGCGCTTCAATGTCGCCATACGGTGATTCGGGTGTCGAAATCACGGCCCAGCAACAGCAACAAGCATACAGCTCGTACAATCCATACCAATATCAAGGTGCATACAATTATCCGACCTCGTCGATATCGTCGGCAGCAGTGGCGGCCTCATCGCCATCGGTCGATTCAGTTTCCGGCACTTCCAAAGAAGAGACATACGGATCAACAGGTTACAGTTCTTCATCATCGTCGTTGCCTGCTCAGTCGTCGTCTCAGTCCGGCTCAAGCTCAGACAGTCCGTCTTCGGACAGCTCAAGCGGCAGCGGTACTTCCAGTGGTCGTGTACCCGGCACCTACAGCCAGTATCACTCGTATTTGCCCCATTCTCACCACTCATCGTCGTCGCCCTCACTGTCATCATCGAGCTCGTCGTCTCCGTCCTCAGGTGCCTCATATTCGAGCACAACGAAAAGTGGCAGTCGACATCATCACGGAAATCATCACTCAAACTCAGCGCCCACCACCAGAGATCATGAATCTAAATTAAGCACTGATCATGGCGCATCGGCACTGACACAGAATCGTTATTCGTTTGCCACACCTAGCTCAAGCGCCACCAACTCCATAGCGACTACTTACTCCACGTCTAAATCAATATCAAAATCGCCATCCTCTTTGTTGTCAAGCAAGTATCAAAATGCTAATAGTAATAGTAACAGCAACAACAACAGTGGCGAAATGATGGCCGTGTCGTCAATGCAAACATCAGCTTATCATCAGCCAGCAGCAGCGGCAATGCAACAATCGTTATATTCGAGGTTGTCGCCTTTTGGCTCTCAACAGCAACAACAAAACACAAATAGCAACAACCGGGCCCAAGTTGGTTCAATCATACCTCCACCAATTGTGACATTAATTACACCATCGCAACAGCAGCAATCATCTCAGCAGCAACACCAATACTCAACAACCGCGCCTCCCTTAGGCAATCAATTGATTCAACAAATTCGAAAGTTAACCACACAATTAACGAATAGCACTTTAAGTAATGGTGCACAACAGCAAGCGACAAATTCTCAATTTGCCAATGATGTCAATTCTAAGAATAGTCAACAGCAAGGCTAATAGCAAGCTAACTGTTGAGACAGCAACAACGACAAATTATTGATGGGCTACCGATCATTCCCGTCATCTAAATATAGATACATATTGTTACATGCAGTATAAAATGGCACTCTAGAGATGCCTGATTTGGCTGTTGCACTAAATGCAGATAGAAGCACACTTTTTGAAACAATAATAATTGGCTTCCGTGCCTCGTTCGTCCAACGCAAACATTCGACTGTGTGATTTACTTTGCGCAAGCGAGCAAGCTTTTTGTTCTCGCAATCCGTAATGCATGAGTGTATCTCTTGCGATTTTACCTGTTTGCTCAATCCAAGTTATACTCAACTCCAACTTGTAGCTTTTTCATTCACTCTGAATATTGTTCACAGCAGTCTAAGAACCTGAGTTAATAGACACTACAAAAATGCTGCAACAGTTATGCAACGGTTGTTGGTTCTTCGAACTGCCAGGAGTTGACGATTCGCAAACGTGATGTTATAGATTCTGAACAAATATTGGAATGCACTGTACAGTGTGGTGCGATGTTGTTTTTGAGCTATTGTTTTCAATAGTTTGCCGCCGCTGTTGCACAACATCTTTGCCGTGAGATTTGTACTGAATGTTCTATCGACAATGTTCTATGATACACTGTTCAAGTTCCACGATTTTAGCTACGACAAACAAGAACTGAAAGAAATCTAACAGCCTCTTTCTTCATTAAGAATCATGCTCAAAGTTAATAAAATGACAAGCTTAACAAAGAATATTTTCTTGCTATAAAATACAGTTGGAAAGTTGTAAATGATGAGTCACTGCTCGAACGCGGCACTTGCAATTCTGCCAATAAAATCTTGCATACACAGTTGTTTCCTAGTTGCTGTATCAGGTGCTGTCTAGTGCACACACACCAATAAAATTCAAACAGCAATGAGAGCACTAAAAATTCGACTAGTCGGCAAGCAGGTGCAACATAGGCATGACAATCACCTCTGCTCTGCTCACATGCAGGTTCTAGAATGTCAACAAACAGATCGCAAATGATCGTTGCTGAACACACACAGACAGATAGATTGACAGACAGGCAGATAAAAAGGCGGGAGCCAATGTGCATTTGTCAAGCTAGGTGCACGCCGCACCGCCGATAAGATGAAACTCGTGCTTGGCGAAGCGTGGGCAACCAAGAACAACAATCATGTCAAACAAACAAACCAAATGACAAAATGCATCATATTACTTTCAATTTTGTTGTAGAATATACAGAGTTTCACATTGGTTGACTTGGCGCCACGCAGGCAAAGGTTGAACGTAGAGTTGTCACGCAAATGCTAGATTATTATGTTATGTAAACTACTGTACTGTAGTCTGGCATTTAACCTCATCTAACATGATTAGGCAGGCACTCTCTGAGACATCGATGAAGTGTTGAGAATAAGTTCATGTGATCACGCGTACGGTGGACCTGGCGATTGAATTATTCGCGAATATTACACTCGAATACGACGCGGATAAGACTATGCTCGAGGATCTCCCTCATTTGTCAGGGTAAACCAAACTGGTTCCCTATTTGGACAGACTTACAAACTTCATCTACTTAGTGTCGAATTTCTATCATGAATTCATCCTCAATTTAGTTAGCACACATGAAAGAAAAATATCCAATGCTTCGAGATCCGATATCAACGTAACCGTTTGTGCTGTGTGATTGAAACAGGACTGTGAACAAACCACAGTACGAAAAAAATAATGAAAAAAGAATAATAAACGGTAGCAGAACCAGCGAAACGAACAACGATACTATCGTTACGATAGGCATAGCGAACCTGCAGGTAACACGCAGCAGTGCAAAATCTCGAGTTGAATTACACACACACACAACACAGATAGTGAAAATTCCTTTGTTATTGTGATATCGTGCCGTTTCATTCATGTAGAAATCGCGAAATGTGGCCTAACGCCACGCTATCTTGTTTATTCATTCGTTATCATTTTCAATTGGGATCAAATATCAATGAATGTTAATGTCACCACTACGAATTGACTCATCCATTCACCAATTAATTCTATTATCATCATTGTTGTTATTACTGTTTTCTTTTATGTGAATCGCCGCCGTCGCAATGCCGATGTCTGCCAGGCGTCTTGGCTTCAGATTCAATCGAACTGAGGGTTGCCTTACTGAAGTCCACGAAGACAAAGACGACAATAACGAAGAAAGTGGTCCATCATCGTTGGCCAGCGACCAAAGTGATACTCAACAACATGATGATACTGGCAGCAATAACAATACCACTGCAACAACCATAACGTCCGATCAACAGCAACCTCAAGATGCATACGTAAGCAACTTAGGCAGTGAAAGCTTACCATCGCAAACACGCAATTTCAAAAATATCTCAATACGTGACTTTTTCGCAAATCGACTCAACCGAACACGCTCATTTGAAGGCGGCAATCAATCGCCCACCATCAAGGAAGAAGCAAGCAATTGGTTCGAGGAATTCAAAGCGAAGGTATCGAAAAAGTCACCCAATGTGATTAGAAACAATGCTAAGTCAAGTCAAATTATTGTCGACGAACAATTTGTTGTCCTCGGAGATACGCCTGATGTTGTTAATAAAAACACCAAGAGAGGCTGTGACAATGGCGGCACACTGACAAGAGACAATTGTGGAACATTTCGTGACGAATCAATTGACGCTGGTGAAATTTGTGTTGGTGATTATGATGACAACGCTGACGACGACGATGCCAATGAAGAAGACTCCAATTGTGAAGGTTCAATATCGTTAACAGCCAATCAATGTATGGATCGGCCAAAACTCAGGAGAGGTAAATCTCAAAGGGTATCATACATTGGTTGTAATTCACCTGATTTTGACACTGCATCTATCAACACAATATTCAATCGGCGTGATAGCCGTTACAGAAGGCAAGCGAGGTCTCGTTCGAAGATCAACTCATCTACTTGGTCTTTCAAGGAGACCCTAGCTGGTTTCATACGTCTCTTGTTCCCCTTCAATCATGATCTTGTTTGGAAAATGATTGCAATGATCAGCGTTATGGTCGCATTAGCTGCTATGATAAAATCATCGCAATTAGTACCTTTATGCAGCTTCTTTAATGGTCTCATCGTAGGAATAATTTCCACAATAATATGTTCTATTGTTGTAATTTCTAGCGCTTTAGTCCGAGTATTTCCAGCCAAAAATCGCGACCGCAATAAAAATAACCCAATGGATAGCTTTTCTCCCATGAGCTCGTCAAGTCCTGAAGAACCCCACCAAGAAACAACTTCAGGCGCCAACATATGCTCAACTGATGCAGATAGTGCAGAAGAATACACTGGTTGGATGATAGAATTCATCGGCGACTACGAACAACGCAAAAATTATGACGATATCAAGCTTCAACTCATCTACGTCTGCCTCGATGGAACTCTATTAAGACTTTGCAAACCAAAAAGGAACGCTGATTCTAATTCTACGAGCTTTCCCGCGTCCGTTCAGCAACGATGTTATGATCTAAGTTTGATGACTAAACAATCTGTCACTCTGTTGTTGCCGAAAAGCGTACGCAATCAGGAGAAGTGGATATGGTCTAAGCGTTACCCTATCAAGATTGAGTTCTTTGAACATGGTGTGGGTGATCAGAACGCAAACCCAGAACCAGTAAAGCTTACTCTATTTGTTAGATCATGTCGCGAGAAAGAGGAATGGTTTCAGAGATTTAAGAGGTCCATTGAACGTAGTATTAAGCTGTCCATACCAAGTCTCCCGGTAGATACAATACCACCATCACCAACGCGAAGCTCGATCAATTCAAATGTTAGCCAATATGAAGAGGCTCTATCCGATACCGATTTCTCGGATAACCTGCGGTATCCTACACCATTGACACAATCTAAATCAGAGATTATGTGCCCTAATCTTGCCTCAGCATCGAATAATATCAGCCCCGTTCACGTCGTAAAAACTTTGTTCAATTCGGCTGGCAAGTCTGATCAGCCTCAATCTCTAACTGTAGAATCGATCACCACCGACGAACCTGGTCCTCTTGTGCGGGCTCAATCGTGTGACCTTAGTCAACTACAAAAATCAGAAGACACAAACAACGGAGCTGCAAAAACTCAATGCGCCAAATCCCACTCTCGAGTAGCCTCTCCTGTGGATGAGTCTAGCATTGACGAAGATGACGAAAATGCGCTAGGTATTAATGACAATGAACGGAACAAGAAGAAGGTTGGAGGCCAAAATCGCTCCACCAAGGAAAACAAGTCTAAGCCTTTCAGACCTACACTTGACTACAAGTCGTTCATAGAACGCGTGATCGAATCCGATTCATTTGCATCCCAGAATTGTGCGTGGTTCAACTCGTTGATTGGTCGGATATTTTTCGACGTATTGTCGCATCAGTACTGGTCGGTCAAATTCAAGAGAAAGATTCAGCGCAAGTTGCATCGTATCCGATTGCCCTATTTTATGGAGACACTTACCCTGACGAAAATTCATCTTGGATCGAAGGCCCCACAGTTTCGAAATGTCGTTTCACACCACTTTGACTCTTTTGGTTTGTCGATTGACTTTGACATGGCCTACAGTGGTGGTTTGGAAATGACCTTCGAAACAAAGCTAAATCTCTTGAAAATTAGAGAGCAGGCCCCATCAAGCGGAAACACATCGACAAATTTGAAGTCTGACACGGATAGCCAGAAACCAGCGTCAACTGTCAACTCTGGTCCAACGATCTCGAGTACAACAAACCAGAGCAATATCTCTGGTCAAATAACCGAGGCCTCTTCACCACCAACTCAAGATTCGTCGGTCAGGTCTAGTGTCGACTTGAGCGACACCGATGACACAGAGTCAATGTTATCATCTGACTCATCTAGTGACGATGAGCTAGATAGCGACGAAATTAGTGATTGGGAAGATTATGGGGCTGAACGAACTCGTCAGACAATCGTAAAATTTGTCGATAAAATAGCATCTAGTCGCTATTTTCAACACGCAACCGAGAACAAGTATATAAAGAAAAAATTGCAAGGTGAGTATGTCTACGCGATTGGGCCGCTTTTATTCAAGAATCATTTTCCATCATATTTACAACTAATTCCTTTCAATCTTTTCTTCGCAGACATCTCTAATTGCCCATTAGTTTTGGTTGTTCAAATTCAAAGCCTCAATGGCATATTAACATTGAATGTTCCTCCACCTCCGACCGATAGACTGTGGTACGGCTTCAGACCCAATCCAGAATTAGCCTTGCGTGCGCTACCACGCATGGGCGACAGAGAAGTCAACTTATCTCACGTAACAGATTGGATTGAAAGAAAATTAGTCGACGAATTCAGAAAGATACTCGTCATTCCCAACATGGAAGACATAGTTCTCAGAGTCCTCCAATCCGATGCTGATCAAAGTGTCTCTGTCGTGCATTAAAAATTCAACAATCGTTTAGATGATCAAGACTGTGATAAACAGTGTATTTATATAGTTCGAAGAAAACGATCAATCAATCTACTGTTTACGCCTTTTGCCGTGCGATTTCCTCAGATGGATTGGCAGTGACTCAACAGCAGCTCGAGACTCCTCTTTTTTATTCTGTGTCATTTCGCGAACTTTTGTCAGGGACGCTTTGGTGGCTTCCACCTCTCTGGCAGTTTCTTCAACGACTCGACGATCACTTTCCGCGGTAGCAAACAATTCTAGCATTTTCTTTGACAACTCCTGCTTGCGCCGCTTCTCGATTTCCTCGTATTCTTCTTTCTTTTTTCTGACTGCTTCTTCAGTCTCCAATCTCAGGTCCATGATATGCTGATCTAGTCTAGCCTCTTCGAGTTTCTTGAGCTCTATTTGGCTATCGAGTTCCTCGATCTCTGCAGCACCCTGCGTTAGTACTTGTTGAAGTCGCATCTTGACTCTTTCTAAATCAGACCTTATTCTTTGTCGGTCTTCTTCTTTTTTACCCAATATCGCCTCTTCGTGTTGGATTTCCCTAGCTAATTTATCCGCATTTTCAAGAGCCTTTTTCCTCAAATCGGCCTCACGTTGAAGAAGTACGTCCATATTCTTGTCGATGTACTCAGATAGATCATAAAGTTCTTGAGGATCGTCTGGCATTTGTTGATCCAATTTTTGTAACACAGGTTTTAATGATGTGAGGATGGACTCGACATCGTCTTGGGTGAACCAGGCCGACTTACTTCTTTTGATATTTTCTAAGGTATCACGAAGGTTCATCAACTTGGAGCGATGCTCTTCTAATTCTTTGACGGTTTGGTCCATATCTTTTGATAGTTCGGCACCTGTGGCTTCTTTTACACGATTGATTCTCTCAATATCTGCATCAAGATCCCGTATGTTTTTTTGAATGCGAGCTACTTCCGCTGCATGCCATTGAGCATCTTCAGGTCCAAATTCTTGGTTATCAACTTTCATTTGGAGCTGCCTGTTTTCCTCGTCCAAAATTTTGATTTTTTCAATCTCATCGGCTATTTCTTGACGTATGGCAGCCAAACGAGCTTGTTCAGATTTGTTGTGCTCATCGAGATCTTGTTGATACTTTTCCATTTTCTTTATATCCTCTCCGAGTTCCTCAAAAATGACCTCTTGATCCTCGGCCTCTTGAAGTTTTCTATCAAGTTCGGCAATCTCTCCCTTAAGTTCTTCAACCTCAGCTTCCATTTCTAAGACCTCGTCCTCGGTCCCATAAATTTTATCAGCGAGCTTTCTAATGGCTTCATACTTCTCAGCTTCGGTTTCAGTTGTTAGTTGAATGTGGATCAAGGATCTACGAGCGTTGATCGTTCCGTCGGGCTCGAGGACCGCTCCATCTTCATCGAACTGAACATAATCAGCAAGATTAAATTCGGTGTTGGCTTTCTCAATGAAGGTTATCAGATAATCGAAAATTCCGAGCAAAGTAGCAACAGATTGACGACTGGCCACTGATACCAAGTTTGATTTTGTTACTGTGAACGGATATTTGAGGAGTTTCAGAGCTGGAGGAACATCTTGGTCCACAGAACGGGTTATTTTGAAGTCTTCTAAGATGAAACATATCAGAAATTCAAATAGGTGACCCAGTTCCGTAGTGGTGATACTATGGAAGAACTTCTTCGCATCAGGTAACGGATGAGGGTACTCATGATCTTCCAAGAAGAGAACAAGACGTCTGAAGCACTTTTGCTGATATGCTGGATCTTGCAGAGGCCGGGCGTCCTTCAAGAATTTTCTTTCTGTAGTGACTGAAGGCCTTTGTTTGATCTTATTAGCTTGAGGTGTGAATAAATTCGGTTTCTTGATAGTGCTTGGAGCATAAGCCTTCACGGCACTTTTGGGGCGTACCGTTGATGATGATGATGATGATGTAGGTACGGGTAATTTGCTGCTGAACATTTTCGTAGCAATCGAATGCGCTCAAATGCCAAACTTAGATAAAACTCAAACATTTGAAAAGTCGGTAACCGTTGGACAACAAATAAAACAGCACGCGGGAAACGTTAAAATCAATAGGCAAATTTCAAAAGTGGTAAGAAAGACTGAGAGGTGTTTTATCTTCAGAAAGCAAGAACGAACTATGCGCAGAATCTGTTTGACATTTTGTACAAGCGTTGTAATAACTCGCGTCAGCTACTGTGTTTTCCCTATGGAAGATCTATTTTTGTACACACACTGTCCGATTGAATATGCTTTGCTTGTCATCGTCGTGTGTGTGCATGTTTGTGTGTGCGTGCGTGTATGTGTGCTTGCGTGAGTGTCGTGCATGTATGGTCAACGAACCAGATGCAAAGGGTGCCTTCCAATTGCCTGCCAACATTCTACGGGATTTCACAAACAAGAAGGCATTGCAGTTGTAATGATTTGCACACACTCACAGCATCAGCTCAAAGAATTGGGATAGCGTGAAGTTAATATCACATTGAACCATATGACGAGTAGTGACACGCACACACAGACACACGGACAACACATATAAAGTCACATAAACATACATGCATACACACAATCAGAACGGACGTTCAACCGAGGCGGAACACAAACAACGCTTGACACAATCTAAATTTGTGTGTTTTGTATTCATTCCATTGTCAAGATCTGACAAGATCTGGCAGTAGAATTTGTAGCGTTTTAGTGTATGCTACGCACCATTCTCTAATAGTTATGCTCGCGTATCTTAGATTATATCACTAAAGCGTTTCATTATTCTTTGCCTCTTTGTTGCCGTATGAGGTTGCTCTATTGTGGAAGTCATTGCCCATTTTCGGGTTGAATAGAAGAAAAATCAAACAAATACTCATTCATTAATTGCCAATTTGTAGTCAGTTACACACGGACAGCACCGAAGAATGTCGTCGGAAAACTTCATTACCTCGGCCATAGGCCAAATCCCTGTCCAAGAATATGTTGCCACAGCTAAGGATTTTATGAACAACATCACGGCGTATACAGTGTCGTACGACCAAACACACAATTATCAAATATCATTGCTTGCCAAGTACCTCCATCAAGTTCCCAGATTCGATTTGGATCTCAGACACGTGAACAACAGTTTCGATCCATACAGCGCCAATTACTTGGAGTCTTTAGGAATATGGGTGTCACTGCCAGGCTTTTGGCTCATTCTAACATTGCTACTATTCTTGATATTCTTCATTTGTCGATGTTGTGCAATAAGTAATCGTAAAGCAAAAGACGTCGATTCATTGGATGGATCATTGTCGCAAGAGAAGAGCCACTCGCCCACATCTAATTGTTGCTCAAGACTCTATCTATTTGTGTTGGCCATTATCACAACAAGTTTCATCGCAATCGGTCTCTATGGTTGCCTACAGATGCAAATTGGAATGTTTCAAGTCCAATCGTCATTGTATAATATATCTCGCACAGTAGGGAGTTGTCGCAATCGTACTTCTATCATGCAAAGCTCAATGAATTCGATCATGAGAGATTCACTTGGACAATTGGTTGAGATGTCAAACAGGCAATACATGGCCCAGCATTCTCGTATATTCACTGATTATCTACGATCAGCAAATGAAAGTCAGCGCATCATCATGGGTAGGCTCAATGAATTGGAACTTGAACTATACACTGCCGGATTGGGTAACACCGAGCGAACCTTGTCTACCATTGAGGATTATAGGCGTCCTCTATCAGTTGTTCTTATAGCCGTTTTGATGTTCATCAACATGATCCTCATTTATGGAGTGTGCTGTAACTCGCGTGCATTCCTGTTGATGTACGATGTATTGGGACTGGTCGCTATAATAGTTTGTTGGTTGGCATGCTCCCTGTATCTCGGCCTGGCCATTGTCACGTCAGACTTTTGTCACAGCCCTCAACCATTTTTTGTGTCCCCGCATAGCAGGGCACCGCAGGAAATTTTCGACCAATATCTATATTGCCAAACTACGCCAGAGATTCCACTCTTTCAAAAGCGTGCTCAACGGCCAATATCGGCTGTGCGAGAGCTTGAAGACATATTCAAGTTGGAGGCTGAGAGAACAAATTCATTGCATCAGTATTGCTCAAAAGAGGCTTGTGGCGCTGGACAACTAATAGCTCCTATCCATGAGATTATAAGCAAGGCCCTAATGAATTTAACATTTGTACGCAACCAACTCAGCTGCAATCCATTACATAGCTACTACACTGACGGTATGACTGGTCTATGCAAGACAACTTTTGAGGGTGCATTCTTGATGCTCATTGTGATGACGTTCGGAGGATTGCTCTTTACCTTACTAGTTTTGTCTAGCTCACAACTATGGCTCGCCATAAGAAAACGGCGTCAAGCGACGACTAAATCCGACGCATTCACTGATGAAGTTGATCTTAGTCAAGCATTTCTGCCGGGGACTGGCTCATCCACAGCGTCGTCACGTCGCAACAATTTGTCCATGAGCCATTATGGAATGATGCCATCTGCTTCGCGCCCAAGGTAAGAAAAACTTTAATTTCTCTTTGAAGATAGACGATCTATATAACCATAATCACATACTAATCAAAACCAATGATTATGACTTTGAAGTGCGCCATCAATGATTCAAGCTAGAAATCGTGCAAATGAGGAGAATTTGGCCTTTATGTCGCCACCGCCTGCTTATGACCACCTGCAACAGCAATTGAACTATCATCATCAGATGAACTATGGAAACGCAGGTTATCCATACACCAGTCAACCATATTCCGTAGGTTTCTCAAGCTAAACACAAAATTTCTCTCTATTCTAATCACTCTCTATGCTATTTGATTCATGTCAACTTGGTGTCAACAAATGTCTTTCTTACTCTGATCTCATCCTTTCTCTGTACTATGCTCATAACTTTGAACAACTTTCCTACTCGTAGTCTGAACTATTCAGAGCAACACAGGCCACTAAATTTTGAAACTCTACCACGCTCCCAATAATTGATCTAGCGACTACCAGTTGCGAACAAATACTCAAGTATTAGCCAACTTTAGTAAGACACCAGACCACACGGACAGCACCGAAGAATGTCGTCGGAAAACTTCATTACCTCGGCCATAGGCCAAATCCCTGTCCAAGAATATGTTGCCACAGCTAAGGATTTTATGAACAACATCACGGCGTATACAGTGTCGTACGACCAAACACACAATTATCAAATATCATTGCTTGCCAAGTACCTCCATCAAGTTCCCAGATTCGATTTGGATCTCAGACACGTGAACAACAGTTTCGATCCATACAGCGCCAATTACTTGGAGTCTTTAGGAATATGGGTGTCACTGCCAGGCTTTTGGCTCATTCTAACATTGCTACTATTCTTGATATTCTTCATTTGTCGATTAGTACAATAAGAGGACATAAATAGAAACATGACTAAGATTGGTGCCTCTCTTCCGTCATTTGCACTCTAATTTCTATCATTATTTCCTTTTAGCATAACCTTATTTCACATTAGTACTATCAGGTTTTTTGACATTGATTCACATCTAACTGCCAGCCAATGTGGCATTCACTCTATCTATCAGTACGTCAGTTACAATGCACAAAGCACATCAACATATTACTCTATTCAATAGCGATGCGATAGGAATGTTTGTATACGTTGAGATACATGCTTTCAGTTCTATTTTATTTCCAGCGGTGGCGCTACTCGTCGTAGAGTCGAGTGTTAAAGGTAAGGCCTCATGGGAACGTTGTGTGCTTTTACGTTTAGCCTCTGCCAAATTGGGATCCCTACCTCGTTCGAAAAGTTCGCGGAGAAACTAGCTCAATTTGCTAAGTTAGCATCGGTTTTTGCTTCGAGTAATCTCACCTGGTGACGTTTGCAATTGATGACCTTTCTCTGCGGGCTCGTCCAGAACACTCTCCTTTTTAATGTGTCAAGCAAGGTTGTGGTATAAACTCGTCTTTGCTCACTCAACACTCTCTTTTGTATGCCGCTTGAACGAATGACGATGCAATTACGAGCTCAAAGGTAGTATTACCTTGCGCATCGTGGACGCAAGCTTGGCGTGAAAGCCAGTGGTTGGACGAGCGGCCTGCGAGTCTCAGTCAATTGCGCCGATATAGTAGTTTAGAGAGCACGTACATGTCATCTCATTGGACAGTCATTCGTGAGAATAGCTCAGTTATGGTTTAGCTCCATCTTGGCAGTCTATCTTTTTTTCATCCAGATATCATTTCGTCTGAGCAATGATCGTTTCTCGATGTTAAGTCTAACTACATCGAGCTAGTTGTGGCAAGAATTAGCTCAATTCTTGTCACAGTTTAGGCCTGCAATCCACTGGTTCTTGTTATGATAGCCGACATTATTGTGAGGCATAATGGCGCATAAATCTCGATAGATCGACAAGGAGTCTTTCGGAATCAGACACGATGGGTTACAAAGCCTGTATTGTACATCGAGCATTCTTGTCATTATGTGTCAAATGCACTCTTCAGCACGAAAACACGCACACGCAGTACGTACAAGCAAATAGAATCGTTTTGAGTCTAATGAAAACGATACAGTCAACCACGACGACAAGTGGTATCTTTCGGACGGTTGACAAGATAGTTATAACGCATGCGCCTTTTGGACCTTAGTCGTCAGCACGAGACAAGAACAAAGGCTCAGTTAGTGAGGCGCACCTCACGAGCGCATGAGCCCACTATTAGAGTGCCATGGGATCAAAATGACTCGACTTGATTGCACGCGCGTATCGCGATCCATCGGATAGTGTTATGAGAATGCATCAGGGATATGGCTTAAGCGGTGCCTGAGGCTTCTCGAGTGCGAGTCTCCAACCGCCAGCTGGACATTAACGAGGAGGCTCACAAAAATACACACACCACGCTGTAGTGCCTTTTTGCCCTCCTCGTGTTTCGTGGCCCATGCTGTAATTCACGTGTGTGTGTGCACATGTGTGCGCTAAGCTCCGCCGAAACGGGAACCACACACACTTACGCACGCACTCATCTAGGCAGATAATATTGGTGCTAAGCATGCATCCTAGAATCACAAATATGTGTACACACTGACATGTCAACGTGGCTGAACCAACAGGAACCATGAGAAGGTACTGATCATCAATAGCTACAAAGACAAACCATTTTGTCTTGATGTTGTAGTTACTCTGCTTATGTTAGTGTTGTGTACACAAAATTCGTTGTCACACTGACTCTGTCACATTATTTAAGGGTAGCATCCTTTTATCTTTTACTTCGAATGGGACAACTGGAATCATAAAATTCACACGCTACATTCACGGACCAATAAATATCTTTCTTATCCCTTGTTATTCTTTGCTGGCGAGTAATAAGTGGCCTAAACGGTGGCGGACAGGTGAAAACTCGTGACGATTCGTGAATCTGGGCTCCCACACTGAAGAACTCAACCGTGTTGTTGGACTTAAGAACTTGCAAAGAGATCTATGAGATCCACCAACTGGCGTTGACAAGACGAAGCCTGACCGGTAGCTCTCTTGTTGACTGGTTGGTAATCATCTACAAAGAGCAAGCATTATCATGTAAGATCCATCCCTTGAGATTTTGTTGATCTCGATTCTGTGCTTCTCTTTAATCTTGGCATTCACGACCGAATTGAACGTATGATTTGTAACATTACGTTTGAGGAAGATTGCATGCAAGCATCTCCTTCAACTTCAACTGTCAATCTTTTGTGATGAGAATTCTTCACAATACATAGATAGATATTCATCCCATCAATTTGAAACACAAGGCTTGTTTAGCACGATATTGGCAATCCAAAGCACAGGCTTGCTTACTCGAGCGCGCGTGCACGCACGCACAAGCTTACACAAGCAAACTGCACTACGCTAACATTAGCAGAGGCACACGCATGCAAGCACGCACGCACTCGCTCACTCTTTCGTTGGCTCAGTTTGTTCGGTCATAGTGACACCACGAGCGAACTTGCTTTAGGCTTAGTAAGCCTCATAGCAGAGAACACGCGCGTTGGCGTCGTTCGCTGCCGATCCTCGCGTCGCGCCAGCCACTCACATGAAGGTGGTTTATTCACGCCCTGAGATAGCGAACATATGACGAGAGAAACAGGCATTCGACATATCGAAAGAACATGATTAGAATTAGAACTATTATGCTTACAATTGTGCAAAGAGATTTAATTTTTGTATTTCTGTTACATAATTTCGTGACTCAATAAGCCTCTGTTACAGGCATATAAATATCACAATACATATATACAGACACACAATATCAAGTGACGACACAATTTTGGATCATATATCAGTCACAAAGCGTAACGAAAAAAAAACCAAAAATTAAGGAACAGATATGAAAACTAGTCAAATTAGTTACATGAGCACACGTCATAGAAAACAATTGCAGCATCATCTCCATAATAGTGACAATATGAGTGTCATCGAACTAAAAGAAATACTGACTATTGTTATTGTTCATTGCAACATTATAATGTTGCAAATTCAAACAAACTAGCTCAACAATCCTAAATAGGCAATTGAGTCGAATGCGCACAAGCTATACACACATAATAATATACACACGACTGACCAAAATATATCTGTCGGTATCTTGGTGTCTGATCAACGCGTGTAATATAATCAAAGTGAGAACGGAATTCGTCCTGCAGTAGAGTATGACTATTTATCACCATTTCCTCTCTGACATACAGCGATCGTAGCCAACAATAGTATCATCATCTGTAAACAACCCGTATTGTATTATGCCAAAAATTTAAGTCTGCCTCAGGACATACATCGATATAAATTGGCCATCGAACGAGTTCCACTCGCTAACCCGAATGCATTTATGTGATTTTCCAGAGTTCATCTCAATTTATGTGCAATTAAATTTAAGCATCATGCAAGATTCATCATCAGCACTACCAATCAACACTACGATGGTACTTAATGCAAAGTATTGAAGCACAATGCAATATGATATTCGATTGTCATAAATATTATTATAAACGGAAGGAGGCCGCGAATCTCACTGAACCAAGCTAACATCATTATCATGGCCTCCTCACACGCATTGAGATCAAACGATCTCAATGCCAATGACGGAATTGTTCATGCTTATGTTGGTCCGTATAGATTGGACAAGACACTTGGTAAAGGCCAGACCGGTTTAGTGAAGCTCGGTATACATCGTGTGACCGGGCAAACAGTTGCCATAAAAATTATCAATCGAACTAAATTATCTGATTCTGTGCTTCAAAAGGTATGCAAATTCAGGCAATATCATTATCGGAACACAGCTAAATAAGATTAATCTAACTAACTCTAACGCCAACATTCCACCTCAATCCGTTTCGATTAGGTTGAAAGGGAAATTGCAATCATGAAACTAATAGAGCACCCTCACATATTGGGACTCTATGACGTTTATGAAAACAAAAAATATCTCTATCTGGTGCTTGAATATGTATCTGGTGGAGAACTGTTTGATTATCTCGTGAGCAAAGGTCGTTTAAGTATCAAAGAAGCCCGCAAATTCTTTCGACAGATTATTTCAGCACTCAACTTCTGTCACTCTCATTCGATATGGTAAGTTGGAACAATGTTCACACTTTTATGTCTAATACCCAGACAAATTCTAATATTGTACCATTATTGAACCCTCTGAACATCATAAAGTCATCGTGATCTCAAGCCTGAAAATCTATTGCTCGAAGAAGTTGGTGAAGGGTAAGTGCCAAGATCAAATCTTGAACAAATGAGCGCCTTATGAGAATAGTTATTCATCATAGATGGTATTTGTTCGGAGTTCTATCTAGAAAATGATGTCATCAACATACTGCTCTCTAAAATAGCCTATCAGATGAAAGGAAAACCTCGAAAACAAAAATTTTTATATCTTGCCTGGGAAAGATCGATTGCCTTCTTCAGATTAATTTTCATTCTAACTGTCGATTACTTTTCTTTCGAATTCTTAATCATACTCATAAATCTACAGACCAAATAGAGATAGAATTATAAAAATCTGCGATTTTGGTATGAGTAACGTTGTATTGAACAACTCCCTATTGGAAACATCTTGTGGATCACCGCATTACGCATCTCCAGAAGTAGTAAGAGGTGAAAAATACGACGGACGCAGAGCGGACGTTTGGAGTTGTGGTGTGATATTATACGCACTCTTGGTTGGTGCCTTACCATTCGACGATGACGATCTCAGACGTTTGCTGGATAAAGTCAAGCGTGGTGTGTTTCACATACCCAGTTTTGTGCCGAGCGAGTGTCAATCATTATTACGTGCAATGATTGAAGTTGATACCAACAAGCGGATAACTTTGGCTGAGGTTGTTCGTCATCCATGGGTAACAGGAGCAACTAACGGTGGCAGCATCAATGCATTACATCGAGTTGTCAGCGGTGGCAACAATGCCAATAACAAAGGTTTAGCAGAACTCGAACTTGAGTTACCTATGAAAGAGGTAGTTGAAACACACATTATACCATCAACCGAAGACCTCGATGACGATGTTCTGAATAACATGTCTTCTTTAGGTTGCTTCAAGGACAAGCAAAAATTGTTGGCAGAATTATTAAGTCCTGAGCACAACGAGGAAAAAGTCATTTACTTTCTACTTCTCGATAGGAAGCTTCGAAAGCCCGCAATCGAAGACAAAGATTTAGAGTTAGCCGAACGATCATCGTCAGCTGGTAATTCTCTGATGCCGCGCACTCGCTCTGAATCAGCTTCAGGAATTCCGTCGAATTTAGACCAAAAATATGGATGTCATGATCCGCCAAAGAAACGTGTTGATAAATATCAGCTCAATTCTCATGATCGAGCATTGAGCTTAAGAGGTTCGTACACATCGTTAACTGACGGCTCACCAATAACACAAAGACGCATGTACTCAGGACGATACAATGGTGGCCGAAGTGGTAGCACCAGCGGTGATGATTCAATGCACGCATCATACTTGAATTCAGTAAACTTTACACCTATGCATCGGAGAGTCAACAGTACATCAAGCCATCACCATCATCATCATACACAACAAATTGGCTTAACCAGATCGTCAGCTCGCAGTACCGCACAAACGATGGGATTGCAATTACGCCAGACCTCCAGCTCTTCTTCAGCTTCAACTTCCCCATCAGCATCGGGACGACGGACATCGTCTTCATCGGGCCGTACCGGCGACCATTCGCCTTTACGAGGAACCAACAGTATGGGTGTGCCTCCAACCAATTCACACTCGTATTCTTCCAATCGCCACTCACCGATAACAGCCCCGACAACTCCAATAATGAGCAATGCAAAACTATCATTCATGAACAGTGGATTCCAACCTCAACAATATCAGCAATCGAATACAAACAATTCGCAATACATGAACCGTGACCACAAGACAAACAACATCCCCGGCGAAAATCTCTTACCTCCATCGACACCGCCGACATCATCTACGTCGGCACTGCCTTCGTTGATAAGCTCATTAGCTTCAAAATATGCCAGTTCAATCGGTTCCTCAACTCCCCGTCGAGGCTCTGATCCAGCAAGAGATAACGACAATTATTTGAATTCGCCCTCAGTTACCAATGGTCGTGTTTATGATGACGACGACGACCGTGACAGCCAATATGGTGGCGGACGAACTCCTTATTGGAAATCGAAATTGAATAATTTAAAAAATAATTTCTTAGGCACACCGCGATTTCACCGTCGTCCCAAGAATTTGTCCTCATCCCCATACGAAGACAGTTTGACATCGCACGAATCGTTATGTGACACACCGACCATGAGTAACAAACGATCATGGTTTGGTCAATTAATGATACTCGGCGCTGGTCACCATGACAAAAATAATGAACCTCACGTCCATGTTGTCTTTATCAAAGACAGGCCTTTGACGGTCATAAAGGCAGATTTGATTCATACATTCTTTTCTGTAAGTAGTCCACTAATCGAGGGTAACGGTACCTGCTCAACGATTTAGCTCACCAGATCAGATTGATTAACGCGATAAAATAAATGTTACACCCCAAATACAGAGTCCGGATGTTTCACACCAAATACTATCACCCATGTCGTTTCGGGTGGAGTTTAAAAGAGACCAAGGCACCTCCTCAATGTTTCAACGAAGCGTCAAATTACAAATCGACATCACTGCCACAAATTCAAACGGACACACAAGTGGTAGCGTCGGCGGCTCAGCATCTGGACCTATGGGACCAACGAGCGAAGGCAATAAGCACCGTTCTTCGTTTAGGTCCGTTTATTGTTTGACGTTCACATTGATATCTGGTCCCGTACAACGATTCAGACGAATCTGTGAGAATATGCAACAACAATTATTAAGTCACAAGATGAATTTTGTTGTCAACTCGAAGAATTGTTGAGAAAAAATTGCTCGGCTTTAAGCCGGGCAGCCTCGCTAGGCTCAAAATTTGATCTGTATGGTGGTTTCCAGAGTCCATAATTATTGTATCTTACTTTTCTGTTCCATGGTCGGGAACCCTTGCGGTATCGACGACGTTCTGATTCCTGGCGATTTTGATCGTGTTCATCATTCTTGATGTTAGTCTCAACTTTAACACTGCCTTCGTCGGCATGCTGATCTGATGGAACTGATGCCGTTGTAGTGGTGGCCGACGAGTTGTGACTGTCGCCAGACTCGGGCTTGGTATTTTCATCGTTAATTTGATCGTCTGTCATTTGGTGCCCCATTTTGCCTTGGGCAATGCTGGCGCCTTCTATCGTACTGATAGTTGACCCTACGACTATATGTAACAATTGGAGGTCTGGGTATAATGATTCATTCAGTTTGACGAGATAACTTGTAACAACTAATCTTAGCAGTTGTAGACCACAGACAAGCCTTCGTGACGGTGCCTTTTATACTTGATGAAGCCGGAAGTCAGACTGGCGTGTTTTGTACAATTGTGCATGCAATCCTTACGCCGCTCTTACGTTTAATCGATTTTCTTGAGTGAGTTATTACAGTACATGATTATTACTTCATTTACACTAGAGCGTAGCAAGAATGTGTCACTAGCGAACAATCTCGCTCACATAGATAAAACAAATAAAAATTGTTTCATCAGGTTCAATTTTTGGAACAAGGAAGAGCGCGGTGCATTCGCGGGTGTCGAGGGTTCCATTCTTTGTATGAAGCCCGGAATTTTTGAAATATTCACTGGTGAAATGGAACGCTTCCTTCGTCGGCGTTTGCCGATGATTGGTGTTATTTGACCGAAGCCTTGATTTTGACAATTGAACGCCGATATTGCCATAAACGAAAATAGCGACAAAAATGGTATGAATAATGCTCCGAGTACTAGCAAGCCGAGAATTAATGGAAATACATTGTGTCCAACTTCTTTGCTTTCGCCATGATGGCTCATCTCATGATGATGATGGTGATGATGGTCATCTGCTCGGTCACTAAGCAATGAGCGTTTAGGCACGTAATCATGTTCGAAATAATCATTAGCTGGCCTATATTTACGTGACGAGGATGACATAAATGAAAACGACGACGGCCATGAGTTGATGTTGGATGCGGACCATATTGGGACTGTTGATCGTGTAACTCTTATTCTTCCTTCTTTATTATGTCTCGTAGTGTTATCGTTGTCGATTTTCTTGTATGGTATAAGTGCTTCGGGAAGTTTTATGTTTAATTTGAATGGTTGACAATTGCTTGATGCGTACGTCGATATGCTCAAAAGTAGCACTATAGTTGTAGCCAACACATGTATCAAAGTCATGATTCTGATTAAAAATAACCAAACTCTTGGAGGACCGAAAGGTTGGTACCATTTAACTTGATGATTTTCATCGATTAATAACAGATTTAATTTAATTTTTTCGGTTTCAAAGTTTGGTTCGACCGAGTTATGTGGAATCTTTCACCATCACCCATCCCTTGCAAAAGTTCAAATAAGATTCACCTGCAAGAATACATTGCGTCGTGATGACAAATAAGCTCTTTTGTCCACCAAGAAACTGTGTCAGTCTGCGTGTTGTATCATTGTCATGTCAATCTCAATCAGCATTCGAGGTCGGTCTAGAACTCTTGAGCATCTCATTGAAGAAATTTTATTTACTTTGTGGCAAGTGATCTGTTTTGTGCTTCACTCAGGTGTGTGACAATCACACAAAGAGTCGCCACGGTCCCGCTTAGCATCGAGACTTGTTGACAGGTGAATCATCATTCCTACAATTTCTACAATTGTTAAATCTAGAATTTTTCCCTTCAAGACGAAAGATTATGCGTTGAAAGAATTCAAGGCATTGTTACTGCCTCTCTTCTATCATGCAGCTACCGTGAATATGTTGGTCGCAATTTATCCAAATCAAACCCGCCGGTTGCACATCTACTGTACGGAAACATTGCTTGCTTGTTTTGTGAGGATCTAAAGATATGAGAGCTTTCGATTTTCTCAAAATTCGACGGTGCTGAAAGTTTCTTTTGATACCACATTTTACAATCAGCTTATTTATGGCCATACTTCTGAAATTAAAATCACATTCTTTAAGCCTACATTGACTGTGCTTCGTGCATTGTCGACGCGAGATTCTCTCGGAGGCTAACATGTAGAGACAACAAAACCTACTGGGAAAAATGCTGGAAATTTCTTATTTAAAAAGTGTAGAAGGCTTAGATCTGGCTGATTTAATCACTTGGCTTAATTGTCGAGACAAGCTAATCTTATGCTCCAAGTTTATGAAAATTGTTTTCCTATGGAACGTGGACTTCGTCCTTATGAATCACATCAACGCTTGAACACTCAATGCAACGAGCTACGTTACGAGTCCTGAATCAAACTGCAGTTGCAGGAATCCAGCAACAATAACAACAACCACACATGTGTGTTTTTGTTTGTTGTTTTTTCGTTCGCTCGCTCGTTCTTCGTGTTTGCTTGCCTTGTGCAACGCAATGCAAGCAAACGCACAACAACAGCAGCCACACAACAAAACAACAACGCTGATGAAACATATCTAGCCAGCTCGTAAGCTACCTGCAACTGCGTAATAGATGCTTGTATCAATCCATAACGATTTATTAAAGCCAATCAACGACATATTGCATTAAATAAAACCATATTAACTCCAACATAGGGCGTTTGATCACTTAGAGATGATTCAATTGTAAATTGAATGTCTGATCACTGAACGTTTTGAATAATTTAAAAGAGCACGCACATTGCACCAATCCAAAAAAAATTCAATATCAACCCCTCCACTTATTGAGTAGTCGAAACATATTATCACTCATACAATCATCTGGTCAATTCATAGGTGCTTTGGAATCTCGTAAGTGAAAAAAGCACAATCACAAAGGCACAAGATTATTATTGGCTTCACTACATGCGCACATACAACACGTCAGTGATGAGCACGTTGCAAAATCGTATTAAAGAATCTCACAATTGAATGTCTAGTCGATCAACGATCATAGCAACAAATCATCACATCACAATTACTATAGAATAACATATAGAAAATTCAATTTAAACCAATTTAGTCATCTGATGATATCGCGTATGCACTTGCATAGAATAAGAGTCGACGCTATCGATTGAATCGCACCGACCCGTTCAATGAAATATCCATAAGATTCGTGCAGAATTTTCTTGAACCGAACACGAACATATTATATTCTATTCAATTCTCAGCGTCGATATCTAAAAAGCGAGATATTATTATTGTTGAATCGTGATGCCGCTCAATAGCGATAGCGACGATTGGGCGTTAGTGCCGCGGCCAGGCTCCTCATCAGACAATCAAAACATACCATCTCGCAACGAATCGACAACGTCCAACAGCGGCAACAACAATGGCCCAGCATCGTACGACGAGGACAGCAACGACTCTGGAGATTCTATCGATTTAGGAGACGATAAGTCAGACGAAGCGTCCAATGGTAGCACACCAGACGATATTGAGCTCATAGACGACGACGACGACGAGATAATCGCTGGGAGGACGATAAATGATTCACCTTCACAAACTGATCGATTGAGTTCAATTGTTGAACAAGATGATGAAGTTAGCAATAGTAGCGCATTAACGAGGCAGCAGCTACTAAACAATTATAATAATTCCACTGTGGTTGACACAACGTGTAAAGCATTGAGACTCAACCCCGAAGACGATAACAAGTTTTCAGCGTCTCGATCGTTGTCAATTGAATCGGTGCATTCATCAGTATCAGATGAGCCTGACATTGATAGACCTGACAATGATGACTTGGATTCAGAGCACGAAACCGATCAGGATTCGTTGGATGACGATTTGCACTCGAATGACAGCTATGACGACGAGCGTAGAAACGAGCCTGCTTTCTCGAACGTCACCTCAATATTTGAACATCTTGATCGTCTCAACACATGCATTGATTTGATTTCTAAAATTCGTGCCTACTTGCAAGTGCGCGCACCTGGCGTCAGTGTTGGTACAGCAGTTGTGTTTTTCACCGCATTGGGGATTGGCATAGGCTCTATCGGACACTCACCGCGTGATTCGTCTAATGCAATCGACAAAGGTAAAGAACTTTTCGAACTCAATTTAAATCAACGTCAATTGTTTAATTTGAAACGACTTCAGAACGATCTAATCGAGTGTGCCAAGAGACGTGGTAAGCCGAGCGAATCCATCATATCAGGCAAACGAATATGTTCAGGACACGAACGATTCTGGCGATCTCGATTTGACGCCTTGTCTAGTGAACACGGTGTTGATGTACGAAAAATATTGCTCAAAGCTGAGGGACGTTTCCGTGCCAGCGTGGATTCGCATTTGAAACCGAACACCGGTCTAAGTTTATCATTTTTAAGCGCACAATTGGACTATCTGGACAAATTTGAGCGCGAACGAGTGGAACGTTCAATGCGTCAAACTTTGGACAGTTTGAGAGAAGAGAATCGTGAATTGCACACCCGGTTACGCCAACCGCGTGACAGTGATCATCAGCAACTCATTATAGAGCGAGAGATTCGAGTGTCACGCTTGGAGCGCGAAAATTCCGCACTCAAAGATAAATTGTCGAAAAAAACTGGCTCCGTTTATATCAAGCAGCAGTCACATATTGAAAGGTTGGAAGAAGAAAATGACGCCTTGCGTACGTTCATCAATTATATATCTGCTCGTTTGGCCAGTACCTCGTTAGTACCATCGAGTCAATCTATCAAATTGAGTGAACGACAAGATAGCGATAGTCTGAATGTGTTACGGCGCCAATTGAGCGCCGTTGAAATCAACGTGAACCACTTGATTGCTAACTACAAGCGCTTAAGTTCACATTCAAATTTCGATGATGTTCAATTTGACAAAGATCAAGCGCAACAGCAGCACCAACAACCACAACAACCACAGCAACAACAATCATACATCGTCGATAACGACATCGGCCAAACGGATGAGCCACTCAAAGAGGTCGACACCAACAATGAATCATTGTTGAATGCAACCCAAGAGTGCGATCGCAAGCTGCAAAATTGTTTAGCCACTTCGTCGTGGATGCATTCAAACGTTGATTACTGGAAGCGACAATACGACGAAGTCAACGAGAAATTGACTGCGACAATATCAATCAAAAATTCAGATAATATTGAAGAGAATTCGAATGCCAATGATCGTCATGATATTGAGAGCACCAAACAAGATGCAACTACTATTAATGCAAACGATGATCGCGACAAAGTGGTTAAAGAAGGCGATTTGGTTGAATTGATTGCATTCGTTGTGGCCAGTGCGGCCGAAAAATCCACCACATTTGCCCAGATAGTGAACGAACTACGAGCATCTTTGCATGAGATACATCATGATGAAGGCACTAGTTTCAGAAGGCAACCGCAACAACGAAGTCCGGCGAACAGAGACAAACCCAGTCATATCATATACGGACCTCATGATGAAATTGAATCATTTAAGCAACGCCCGAATCCTAATGGTGATAAATATTTCGATTCTCTTCCGTCGCCCATTGATATGATCCATCCATTGGACGAAGACTCATCCACGTCAACTTCGTCGTCGTCATCATCATCATCATTGTTGACCGGACTAGTGAAACTATTGACAGCTCACATAAATGTTGACAATATTGGTGTCAGTGACGATGATCCGATTAACATTGACGACAATGATCACAATGAGGTCGGCAATCAGAGCCATATCGATCCTGTTGCAAATTGGATCAATGCACAACGGGATATGTCTGAGAAACGCCGTTGTTATAAGATCAGTGAGCAGCCCAATAGCAGTGTCGACGATAACTTTGAGGATATCGAACGACGATTTTTTGCAGATATGAAACCAGTCGATTGCTCTCTAGTCGAGAAGATTGCTAAATCGACCGAGATGCAATCGGGAGACTCGTATTGTCGTGCCAGATCAAGTTGTGTGTCGCGTGAATCTAAAAAATTCATCCAACCATTCGGCGCCACCGAATTGGCAGCATCGTCGGCCAATCTAGAGACGGACACCAGTGGTGAGCTCGACAGCAGGCATCATGTGCAAAGCAATCATTATAATGCACATCGAACACATGATAGTGATACGCTCGGTGTGAGCGCCGACCGATGGATCGGGGCTAATTCATTGCAAGTGCAACGCGCACTGATCGAGACAGCCGCTCGTATGATTGCCGGGCCCGATTTGATGTTGGACGACGATGACAGTGAAACAATGTCAACTAAAGAAGAATCAAATGAAATTGAAGAACCAAATGAGAAAGCACAACAACAGCAAGGCCAACAACAATCGTGGTTGTTTGAGCGCAGCAAACAACGCAGACGTCTTCGTAAGATGCGCAACACCATGGAGGCCGCCCTCGCCGATTGGTTGTTTAAGCGGGCTCGCAGTCGCGAGCAATATCGTCGCAAGAATGGCCCCTCGAAGCCTGTAGATTCCTATGCTCGCGCTAATAGTAATAGTAAGTACTCGCACAAGTATACTGTAAAGAAGAAAAAGAGCGCCAGTTACGAACAACAGCCAAGCAACAACAATAACAACAAGCATCATTCGTCAGGCCACGTCAAGGAGATGCGCCGTCGGGCCGAGGGTCCGAGTTACTAGAGTACACAAGCACACAATGCAAGTTCCTTTCATCACATCATGTACATGTACATGAACACACAAATGCAAATGCAAATGGAGACAGCCGACGCAAGCATGCGTAGAATCAAATGAACAATAATAAAAAGATCGTCTGTCCATTCGTTAATATCATAATTGACAGAGCGATATCTTTAAGACAGATACGTACACACAAACACAGGATTTAAAGTTGTGAGCAGTATTGTGTTGATGTTGTTGTTTTCGATGTATGCAGCTTTCAAAGTGTATAAGTTTAATGTAATAAGACACAATATCAATTGTATGTAAATTGAACAATGAATAATAGAATGAACAGAGAGAGAGAGAGAGAGAGAGATGATACACTCTAAAAGGGATTTTAACAGACGGCGGATAAAGTTAGTTTAGTGGCACACAATCAAGAATTTAGTCACTAAATTTTAGTGTGTTGAACAAGGGCATTTGATCCTAATTATTCGAGTTGCCCTATCATTGTTTGATTAACGAAAGATTGCAGATTCGATGGTATCTAGTCAGCATTGGCGTAAATAATACTCGAATCTGATGGATAAAACGGTTGTGCAAAAAAAATTTGCACGGATAATGATTTTTTCTAACGATTTTGCTCTTTAATACGACTGAAGCAATTGTAAAGCCGAAAGAGTAATAACACTTGTGAACAGGCTGATGTGCACTACCCCGAACGGGGATGCTGATGTTTATGAATTTTGGAAGCGTGATATATGCCCGTGACTTTACTGTTCTGATGCAGATCGAATTAATAAAGATAGTACACTGAATGAAAGCGTCCACGTCATCCGGATCGTCGGTGTTGTTAGCCGGGTGCAACCAGAACACTGGCGCCAGTATTCAATGGTGTTCTACATTACCGTACCACTATCGCGTCATATTTTCTTTTTGTGACCTCCGTTACAGGTGGAAGGTATTTCGCTTCCACCCCGCGGGGCTTCGGCCCCATCTTCCACTGGACGGGACTTCCTGTTCTGTCATAGAATTACTGGCATAAGCCAAGACTCTCATCGGAGCTGCTGCTCCATTTCACTTATTCCCAACAGCAACGATGCCTAAAAACAGTAGTTGAATGAACTGAGATTGGAAAAAAGACAACGTCAGCAAGGGACTTGGAGTCGGCTTGACTGTAACCAAGTAATGTTAATAAAACAAGGGGGTCCAATGCTTCAAGGCTTTTATAGATGATAGTTTATTTTTACTAATTTTGTTGATCGGTCGGGTCTTGTAAACAAACCCCCGGGGACTTTATTGACGGGCACGTACGACTCTTCAACATTGTTAGTATTATTATTGTTATTATTACTGTAATTGTTCAATAGTTATCGTTCATCCGTTTATTACGCATGATGGTGGCTTCTTATGCTTGATGATGGAAGTTCATTTGGATCGCGTGTCGTCGCTAATTGTGGTGGTTGTTGCTGCTGGTGTTGTTGTTGCAGCAGCAGCGGTGCTAGTGCTACTAGTGGCGGTGGCAGCGGTACCGGCCACTGTCGCCGAGGGCCTCAAGTTGGCCACATTGGTTATATCAACCAATGTGGTATCACAACAAGCAATGCGTGGCGTTGCGGGCGAACTGGAGGCACGATTGTCAAGCCTGAGGCTAGGGTTGCGCGATGTGCCGGTCACGTGCGCCTCGTCGGCGCTCGTCTGTGTCACAATCAGCGCACGTGGCGCACCCGTCGGGCATGAGTTTATAGTTGCCAATAAATGGGCGGTTTTATCGGCGGGCGCGCCTGATGACGTCTGTTGCTGGTGTCTGTTTTTGTTGCTGCTAGTGAATTGTGGCTGCTGCTGTTGGACGGCATGTTCCGCTGTTGCCGGCTTCAGCGGGCGCCCCGACAACGACAACGACGACGAAGACGCCGGCCCAGGCGCCCTGTCCGTTCCACTGCCCGACACTGAGGCAGATTGTGAGCCGCCCGAGCCAGTGTTCGGTGCGGCTGTGGTCGTCGTCGTCACCGTTGCATTAGCTGACAACACACTAAGATGGCTCATTATAAAATCCAACCGATCACGAATAGCCAACAGGCAATCCTTTTGAACATCGAATTGTTTCTCGAGCTGGCACAGTTTGGCGTCGTTCACTTCGTAATGCGAATTGATGTCCGACACAATCTCGTAGCACGTGTTGAGCGTTTTGGCAATATCGGTGACAGTATTGGCGTTGTCCATCAATTTGCGTTGGTCCATTTTCACCTTGCGCAAGCTGTAGATCGCGAGCAAAAAGTTGCGCTGATGTGTTCTTACTCGCGACGGATTCACTTTTTTCGTTAGCTTTGTGTTCTTATAGATGAGCCACGTTTCGCGTAACACATTCGCGGCAGCATTCTTCAGGCGCTTCGTCAATTGTGTGTCCATCATGAAATTGTGTACATGCTTCTCGGCGCGTGTCAGCTCGAGCTTGCGCGCTATCACAGCCACTGCCAGTGCGGTACAACCGGCCCCTGTCAGGCCCGAGAACACGGCTATGCCGCGCCCACAATACGTGTTGGGCACAATGTCGCCATAGCCAACGCTGAGGAACGTGATGGCAGTCAGCCACATTGTGTTGAGCAAATTGGCGTGCTCCTCGTCGTGATGTCTACAAACGATGTAAATTGAATGATCGTACGACACATCGATAGGGCGGCGATTGTGTTTGTGGGAAGAAGAACATTCAAGCGATAAACAAGCAAATGAATTGATTATTATCATCAAGAGGCTTGAGGAATTTTGGATGTGCAAACAGTCATGCCAAATAGTGTTTTCAATAACAATCTATATCTGATCTGAGTATCTGACAAAATGTTGATGATTGCAAGTTATATTCGTTTGGATGTCTGATGATAATTAAACTTTGACCTTGGTCATCTCATGCAAGTACATTCGACGGCAGAAGAGAGGCATCCGCAAGCAGGGGACCGGAGGCTCTATCAAGCCCCTCCCCCTCGGCCAATAACTAATAGTCAATAACTAACGGTACAAATGAGCTTAGAGGTTAATAACTCAGCCAATTCTTGACTCTAGCGCTTGAACACAGCAGAGAGAATGCAGGAATAAATTGGTCAAGAGAAGATCAATTTATTGTTGCAATCAATGTGTATGTGTGTGTGTGTGTGTGTGTGTGTGTGCGCTTTGCATTCCGATGGCACACACTCGGATTGTTAGCTGGTTAGCCCAGCCAGCTAGCATCAACGGTGGTTAGCAACAACGAGCAATCGACAACGTTGGCTGTTGCGTTCGGTTAAACACATTAGCTCGTGATAATGTGCGCCTCTCACACGCCAAGCTTTGTAGCACGTGAAATGCTCTGCGGCATTGGTATTGGCCAACTACGATGCCACAGCGACTACGACGACGACAAGTACTAGGCGAGCGTCGAAATTGGAAAGAGACCACACGAGGGCTCTCGCTCAGCAAAATAACACCATATGGTGGACTCGACCATTCTCTCTAGTACGCCTCTTCGTACGCAGCTCGTCTTCAGTGTTGTGCTGTTGAAGTTCCATTGTAGAAGAAATTTGGGTGAATTGATTGAAGGCAGAACATCAACATTATTGCTACCGGCAAACAAAATCATGTCATGATGATGGTGAGAGCACGAGCGTGTCGTGTTATGTTGTATCATGTCGTGTCGCGCGCAATGTTTAAGTGAGATCTGTGTGTGTGTGTGCGTGGATATTAACGCACACTATCTGCCATTTTACAGTAAATCCCCAACCTAACTGTGTTGTTGTCGCAGTTAGGTTAGGGCACTACGAGCGCCAATTCACCAGCGTCAGTCAGGGAGTTGCAAGTCAGTCTCACAAACTGATCGTACACCAATGCCAGGCTCGATACTCAAGACAATAGCGCAGCACGCACAGTTTAATACACACAGTCAGTCGATGGAAGCATTGTCGTAAAAAAGGGGGAGCCACGCCACACCAGACTAGACCAGACCAGACCAACAACGAGATTCGTGACCACCAGCCAACCAACTACTGGCTGGATGCAAAGAACATTAGTTGTCACTTTGTAAGCGAAACGCGCGGGCTTCTTCGTCGGCGCTCACTCGCTAGCTGGCGGCAGTTAATCGGCCCAACAACAAACGGCTCACCAGCAACAGCAGCGAACACCAAGCAGCTAGCCCAGTCGAGCCCGGCTCAAAGACAAGCCAAGTAAGCCAGTCGCTTGTTCACTTGGGTTGTCGCTCGGCGAACTCGGCCGAAATTCTGCATTTTAATGCGACCAAAATTGTGCTTTTAAACGGCGTCGTCGTCGTCTTTGTTGTTGCTTTTTACATCACTATGTGCATTAACTCGCTTAGGGACCTCAACTTTGTGTGTGGGCCACACGCTCACACCCATAAAGTACTTCAGGCTTCAGCGATCAAGTTTCTTGACTCTCTGCCTTCAATCGATTATAGGTTCCGTGTGCTGTGCCACTAAAGATCTTTTTGTTTTTATCGCCGCTCGAACCCGAGAGCTCGCATTGCATAGCCTCGGTACTTCATAGATACGAGCACGAGTTAAGTGTCTAATTCACTGATCGATGTGGTTGAGATCAATTAGATCGACAATGAATCGATGATATCGATGACATGTTAAATAAACAAGCACTCACCACGAATGGCCGCCACTTAATGGATCGAAATAGCTCTAGAATATAGACCTCAATTCTTGCGTGTTAACCATCATTTTCTTGGTTTTTATTGAATGAAGTGTCTCGAGCAAACTCCAATTCAAATCTATCATTTGATCAAAACAAGAAGCCCAAGATTGAAAAAACATGAACCGTAGGAAGAACGGAGATCACAGGAAAGAAACTCGATTCGAAACAAAAATAACCACGAACTGTCTGCTCTTGATGTTTGTTTATTTTTTCGATTAGACGTGATCGATTCTATGATAATATTGAAATGGATCTCAATGCACTCTCGAATCAGATCATCGATGAAAAATACCAAATAATAATGGGGTTCGAATGAATGATCGCTGTAACGAGCGTGATAGAAGAAAGTTGCGATCGCATTTTAATACCTCCAATTGGCTCGATATTTGATTCAATCCGATTGTTGAATTTAAATTAGATGGATCGCATTGAATATTGGACCAGCAAAAGCATCGAGTCATCACAAAAGGCTTCTTATTTCCCTTCCTCTTCTTCTTCATAGAAATTTCTGAACATGTTCCATCATCATCATCTTAGACAATACTGTACGTTCTCAGACCCAGCAAATTCAATTCGATAGCCACACACAACGGAGCGTAGATTGGATCCAGTATGGCAATTACAGTTTCAATTTTGAAAGCACAGTTCAACATTTCTATATTGGCAAAATAGCATTGCAATAAGTTCGCGCAGAATATATCAAATTCGGTGTCATTGAGTCAATAAACAATCGATTCGATTTCATCTTGAGCGAATGGTGAGCTAGAGAAAGAGAGAGAGAGAGAGAGAGAGAGAGAGAGAGAGAGAGAGAGAGAGAGA